>VMDR010037006.1:0-10348 GCA_007922815.1 Macrotus californicus | reverse complement strand
AACAGAATCACAGAAATGGAGATCACATGGAGGGTTATCAGTGGGGAGGTGGAGGGGGAAAATGGGGGAAAAGGTACAGGGAATAAGAAGCATAAATGGTAGAGACAAAATAGATAGGGGGAGGTTAAGAATAGTATAGGAAATGGAGAAGCCAAAGAACTTATATGTATGACCCACGGACATGAACTGGGGGGGGGCACAGAATGCAGGTGGGAGGGGGGTGCAGGGTGGAGGGGAATAAAGGGGGTAAAATGGGACAACTGTAATAGCAAAATCAAGAAAAGTATTTAAAAAATAATTCTTAATGCTTAGAAACTTGATAAATTATTCCTTTCTATGAATCTTGGTTATTTGAGAAGTACCCATTTACTTATCAACCAGTCTTAACTGTAGTCAGAACACACCGTTGAGGGCAATAGATCTTTCTAGGTAGTTTGAATCCTTGTAATATTGAGGAAAAATTTTAAATCCTCACCTGGGGATATGTTTATTGATTTTAGAGAGGGAGGAAGGGAGGGTGGGAAAGGGGAAAGAGAGAGAAACATCAGTGTGAGAGAGAAACTTCAATTGGTTGCCTCCTGTTCATGCCCCAACTGGGAATGAACCCACAACCTAGGTAGGTGCCCTGACCCCTGACTGGGAATTGAACTCGCAACATTTTGGTGTATAGGACAATGCTCCAACCAACTGAGCCACCGGCTAAGGCTACTCCGACAATAATTTAAGTGAATGTGTTCGTGGGTATTACTGCAGTTGGGTCAGACCATAAGTTCTGTCTTTCATTTTCTGGAGAGTGGTTCTAATATCAGGTCAGTTTTCCCCTTTGCTTTGCCGGTTAGGTCTGCCTGGTGCATGTGTCACTTGAGAGTTAGTCTAGGATTTGGGCAGTGGTTTATATCATAGTTGAGTTCTTGAAGCATTTACTATGCTTCTTTGGGTGCATTCAGCACACGCTCAGCTCAAGAGCAAGTCTAGTACTTAACTGAGTTTGCTTAACGAACAGATCACCTTCTCTAGAGCTGTTCTTTCCAACAGGACCTACCCACTCTCTGGTTCCTAGAAGCCCCTTTCTCTTCTTCCTCTGGACAAAGTGAGGTTTTCTCTCATCAATCTGGGTTTTAAATGTCAGAGTTGCTGCCATAGCAAAGCAGTTCCCTACTGGCTTTAGGACAGGGCTGGGGGGGAAAAGAGAGAAAACAAGGAAAAAATCTGGGATTCCTGCCATACTCACTGGTGCTCAGGGGCCCCTCATTTGGCTAGAACAAGGAGTTTCTCCGTGAGATTTTGCAGCACAGCTCTGCTGTTAGGCCCATGTGCAGGTTGAAGCTGAGATATAAAGAAGGAAAACATAAACAGGAACTTACCCCTGTTATAGCTTATTCAGGTTTTACCTGCAGTCCCCAGTAAGTTGGCCTACTCCATCAAGTCCGACACCAGAAGTTTAGGGTCTTTTAGAACACGTGTGGGGATCAACCAACTGGATCAGGCAGTAGGCCCAAGGCTCAGCTGTGAGCACCCAGGGCAGCTGCTTTGGTTATGGGGCTCTTTCTCAATGCTAATTACATTAAAATTGAAAAGGCACAGGAAAGGAAATAGGAAGTAACTAGAGACAGAGCTGTGTGTAGTCTGCTTAGTTGCATCTTAGAGGTTGATCTGAGAAGGAATTTGGGACAGATTTGTCACATAGACAAAGATTGAGGTCACAGGGGAAATAATTTGAGCACTGCTAGTCCCACAGGCTGTGGATCATGTCATTGTAAGTGATAGATCAGGGATGTGCATTCCTATCCTCCTCTGTTTGTCCTCAATGCTGCTGGAGGGGATGCTGGACTGGGAAAAGGTGGATGGTCCCCTAAGCCTTGTGCTGTTTACATTTCCTTCCTGCCACCCTGGGGTCAGGGTGAAGGGACATGGCATACACAGAGGGGATGGGAACAGGAATTTGCTAGCAATTATAGTCTAAGGCTGATTATAAATAAAATTACTTTTAAATTTCTATATTTAAGATAGAGTCCCAATTACTGTCCTATTTGTTTATTGATGGGTACCTTATTTTTATCACTTACCATGAAGTTTTGGTCCTAATTTTAGGTGAATTAAACCTGAAAGTTTTTTTTTAAATACCAATTATCCTCAACAGGGTCTTCAGTAATTACCATATACCAAACTCTACCCGAGGTGTTTTATATGAATTATCTCCTTTACATATCAAACAGTATTTAAAGCATAGAGAGATTTGCAATTTGCAAACAGCTGAGCTGAGATTCAAACTCAGAACTATTTGTTTAACCACTGTTCCAGGCTTCCTTTCAATGTCATGGGTAATAGATCATTGTTCTCTTGTACTTATGTGTCTCTTACAATCTCTGGTGTTTTAACACATTTACATCTTACTATAACATTAGTTTTTGTCATAAAAAGAAAATTGAGCAACCAGTTTTGGGAAACATTCTGCCATTGTTAGGAATGCCTGGAACCTTGACCACACTGCCAGACTTCAATTCCTTTCCTATGCATGGGTGAGGATTTGCCTTGACAAAGCTGCCACCACCAATCCCTATCATATATCACAGGTCACTATGACTTTTGATATCTAGCTAATTGCCTGGACATCTAGCTCAAAACCAGGGTGGATATCTAGCTCAGCCTGGCCAAACAACCCTCCCAGGAAAGGGAAGTGGGTCTCCTCTCCCATTGCTGCCAGCTCCTTTGCTAGGAAAAATCTCATTGGTGCTACCAAAGCATTGAACTCCTTTGTATCTGCACAGTAGCCTCTAATGAGAGGACATCATAGTTGAAGTGGTATAATCTTTGCCTCATCTGAAATGGGAGGGCAGATTATGTGGACAAGGATTTAGGACATATTAAATCTAAATGAAGTAATAATTGACATTGACAACTGAAAGTCTAATATATTTGCACAATTTATTTTTTGAAGAATTTGTGCAAATTGCCTTTGCACACACTCTCACACAGCAATTTCCTTTTAAATGGCCCTCACAGTAAGCGTTATAAACATGTAAGTGAAAATTAAAAGCAAGGGATGTTAGCTTAGAAGAATAATAGCAGAGTCTGGATGTAGATGATTAGGTTGAATTATTTTAGGATTTTTTCCTCTGTTGACTTTATTGTTATTAGCCATTAGTTTGCTATTTGCACTTATGAGTGAATACTTATTTGTGGAATTTCTTGGGAGTACATTTTAAAACCATGTCCTCTGGATCTGTCTTTGGCTCTGGTGTTTAACTTTGATCCCATGCAGGGGTTAATACTCATGGGTAATAGTACATGGCAGAGAAAATAGCTCCCAAAGAAACCCAGGTCATAACATGCCTTGGGCAGCCCTTGAGTTGGTCCCCAGAGCACTCGCCTGCACCAGGTCACATGCCTCTCTCAGTGGGATGAAGTCACAGCGAAGATGTCAAGGGCCATTGCTCCTATATCAATAAAAGAATTAACTATTCTCTACCCATCCTCTTGCTTTCTACTTTTCCTAAGTCCTGATGGAAGCTGGATCCTTATATCCTTTTCACATGGAAAAAAATAGCCAACCAATGAACAAAAAAAATCCTACTGTACCTTAGCTGTAACCTCTTGCCTTAATCAGAGTAGCACTTCAGATTTACATACAAGTGAAAAGAGAAAATATCCCTTATTTTAAGGAAAATTTTATTTAGCAAGCCATTTCTTGTTTGCAGATGATCCAAGTAACATATCTGAAGGACTCTGTGATGGCAAACTGTTAACCCTACACAAGATTATTCTCTCCAATCCAAAATGTAATGTCAACTTACACATAATATTTTTTTTCAATTGATTTCCATGTCAAATCAAACATGAAGTTTTTAAGCTAATTCAGGAGTGTTCACTTTTTGTTTGAGCTCTACGTAGGAGGGACTATTGTCACCGAAAAAGCTCTCAAACTCCTTGCATTATCAAGGTGTGCTGAGAGGACTCAGGAACAGAACAGAACAGAGCAGAACAGAACAACACTGGTTCTGTAAAGGAAGACTTGCCTGACAGGAAATCTACAGGCACTCAGGTGACAGAACTAGGAAATATCAAGGCCCTTCTCTCTACACAAGAAGAGACAAAGACTCATCTATAATAATAATAATGCAAAATTGGGCGTCCTAATCAGATCAGACAACAGATTTAAGAGCAGCACAGAATATCCAGAGAGCATGCAGCCAGCGTTTCACCCTCTCCCTAAAGGAACAACGAAGTTTTTTTTTTTTAACTATGTAGTCATTCTGTACAGACATATAGGAGGGGGCTGACGGTAGAGGTTTGGAGACAGAAACTCGTGGCTGTCCTGAAGCTAGCATTCGCTCTTGCAGGCATGCTCTGAGAGCCGGCGGGACAGACTATCAGAAGTCTCTTTGCATGAGGGACTGAGGAGGGAACTAGGAGAGAGATTCCCCTGGAGGGAGAAAGGAGTCGTGACAAGCTTGACCCAGAAACATAGCCTTAGTCATCAGAGGGGAGCAGAGACCAGAAGCTGTCACTCAACTATATCCCTAGACCTTGACTGAGTCAAGGGCAAAGATGGAAGCTGTAAGTGAAGCAACTAAAAGCTGTTATACAGGAAGCTGAGAGTTTCCATGTGGGTGGCACAGATCTGATGCTCTTTAAATATGAATCCTGCAAGGAGACTGAGGTGTCTTTTCTGTCATAGACCGCCACATGGTCCTAGGGGCTCCTGACATCTGTGATGGTGCAGGTGTGAGACAAAAGAAGACAGGAAGCTGTCATCTGAGATGTTTTGGTCATCAGAATGCCTAGAGAAGACGATAGAGGCTCTGAAGTGTCACATAAGAGCTCTCTGGGACAATAGAAATGATCACTGACAATGATAGTCTCTTCTGAAATATATTTTTTCTTTTTTATTCCTAAATTAAATATCTTTGATAAATTACAGTCAAATGCTTTTTACATCTAGGAAGCGCTAGGCTGCCCACAGATTATTTCCTACATTTCTAGGTGGGAAATCAGTATCAAATTAATGTGATTAATCCCCAGCTGGTAACTCAGACCATCTGAGTTATGAGCAGCTCTTTTAGGAAAGGCTAGATTAGTGGGAAGCTGGACAAAATAACTTCCTGGGGCCTGAGATTTGTGATACAGAATAAGGAATCAGTCAAACAGCATCAAAACAAGAGAAGGTATATACAGAAGTGCACATTGGGGCTGAAGGAAATACTCTAAAACCACATGGTTAGTATGAGGTACCCATATCAAGCAGAAATAGAGATGTGGGGGAGGGGAATGAGGCAGAAGAACAAAAATAGGGCAGAGCAAGACATGAAGAATCCATACAGCCTGGAGACATCCTGGAGCCTCCTGAAGGTGCTTGCTCTGGCCTTGTTAGGTGTGCTCAGTGCATTTAAAGGGCATGGAACAAAAGCCACAGGCATTACAATTGCTAGGGCTACCTTAACAAAGCACTCACTGGATGTACTCAACAGAAATTTATTTCCTCACTGTCCTGGAGGTTAGAAGTTTGAGATCAAGATGTCAGCATGGTTGGTTTTTTTTGGCTTGCAGATGGCCCTCTTTTCCCTGGGCTTTCACATGGTCTTCCTGCTGTACATGCCTGTGTCCTCAGCTATTTTTACCTAGGCACCAGTCACATTGTGTTAGGGTTCACCTGAGTGACCTCAGTTAACCGTAATTGTCTCTTTAAAGACCCTATCTCCAAATGGGGTCACATTCTGAGATACTAGGGAGGGGGGTGGTTAGAACTTTAACATATGTATTTTGGGATGGGACACAATTCATCCCATAACAAACGTTATTTTTTTAAATCTCACCTGGGGACATGCTCAACCTGGAGACATGCCCATTGATTTTAGAGAGAAGGGAAGGAAGGGAGAGAGAGAGGGAGTGAAACATCTATGTGAGGGACAAACATGGAACAGTTGCCTCTCATACACACCCAGACTGGGGACCAAACCTGCAACCCAGGCATATGCCGTGAATGGGAATCCAACCTGCCACCTTTTGGTCTATGGGTTGACACTCCAACCAACTGAGCCACACTGGCCAAGGTGCCATCACACATATTTTTAGAATAATTAATCACAGTACAGACTCATAATTAGTTTCTCACTAATTAATTAGTAAGGAAGTGGTCCCTATTACATTTTTCTTTGCACTGAGAAGACACATGGAGTAGGGAAAGGAGAGAGGTGGTGGTGTAGGCTTGGGGATGGTCAGCAACAGATGGTGTTATTGTTTCCTATCCTGCCATCAAATACTGCCTGTTGTTGGGAGAGAGCTGGGCAGCAGGTCTTACCTGTTCACTTTTACTAGATAAGAATTCTTTCATGCCAAGGAAAAGGGGAATGGTGGGGAAAAGTGGCAGCAAGTCAGCTTGGTCAGTGTCTTGAGATGGAGATTTGGGTGCAGGGAGTTTACTGGAGAGCACTCTCAGGATCAGCAGCTGTGGAGAAATAAGAAAGTAGGATTGGGCGTAAGGAAAAACCAGACTCAGTGTTGTCAGTGCACCTGCAGCAAAGGTCTCAGCTGATTTCACAGAGATTTGGGGTGGGATGGTCCCCATGAGTTGTGCCCTTTTTAGGCAAGAGGGATGAATCTGAATCTCCCTCTGCTCCCGTCACTCACACACACTCCAGGGCCAGTTATTAAATGAGGACCATCCCCTCATTTAATAATGGGGTGTGACCCTAGACAAGCCAGTTTTCTTCAACTACATTCCCAGTAGCTAGAGGAGGAAGGCTTGAATCCCAAAGGCAGGATCCAAGTGCCACACCACAGCACCCACTGCAGTCAACTATGTATGAGGTCTGTCCGGATGGTATCCAGCCATGTAATATGAAAAATAGAGACACTTATTGAAGAAGACACAAGAAACATTGTACATGGGACAATGGTGCCTCAGTCCTCTTCAAAGGAGGCACCTCACACAGTTCTTCCAATTGCCATCAGCTGCCTCATCATATTTCCTCAAATCTGATAGTCTGAAATCTCTTCCCTTTCAAAGGTGATTTTAGTTTTGGGAAAAGCCAGAAGTCACAGAGCACCAAATCCAGGCTGTAGGGGGCCTGAGTCACCTAGGTTATTCGATGTTTTGTCAAAAAATTCTGCATGAGATGTGATGCGTGAGTGGGCACGTTGTCATGATGAAGCTGTCAATCACCAGTTGCCCAGAGCTGTGGCTTCTGAATCATCTAAATAGTTTTCACAGAGGAATGTTCAAGCTTACCATAAAATTTGATGCAGATTCATTGCTTTACTCTCTCAGTCATTTTGAATGCGATGACCACACAGTACACATGCTCACTCAATGGTTCTACCACCCCCACTGACTAGTACAGTGAAGTTGTTCACACATGCACATTCCAGTCCACTCTCCTTGGCTGCCAGGTTATATCGATGTCATGCAAACCATTCTTATTGTATTAACAATGGCTATACTTTTTCCATACAGACTTTATATGTTGGCTAAATCACTCAGAAACTAATCAGTTGGAGGCCCATGAGAAGATGACAAACCCCCAAATGATGAATACTATCTGAAAAAAAATGATCTTTGATTATCCCTGACCAAAAAGGGGTGAATCTTATGAAATGTGCTTGTGATGTTGATTTCAAACCCAAGTATCCGCTGATATTAGAGATTTTAGAAAAAGCACTTATGTGATCTAGTGGCCCTGAAAATGTCAATTAAGTAAATGCAATAAACAAAATTCCTGAATTTACATTTGTCTCTTGAACATAACCTCTTTCTGGGCAACAGAGAATTCTCAAACAATTGCTTAATATAGAGTGAGATATTTCTAACCAGTTTAGGATACATGTTATTTACCTTTCCCCTCACTGTCCTTTTAATAGAGTGCAAATAAATCATTGTACATCTAAAGTATTTTAATCATGGAAATTTACACTATTAAATTACTCAGTTCATCATGTTTTTCAACAAGCATTTACTAAACATCTCTGTGGCCAGCACATGAGCTAAGCACTGGGTGTGCTTTAAAAATAAAAAAGATATGACCCCAGCCTTCAAGTTATTTATAGTCTTTGGGAGACACAGACAAGAAAAAAGTAAAAAAATAACATAATTACAAATTGTTTTATGAGCTACTAAGAAGACAGCATGCCAATCAAGAGGAAACTGAGGTGAAGAGGTCAGCTGCTTTCACTGGGGTATTGGAAAGTCACCTCTGAGATGACCTTGGATCTCTGGCTGGAAGGTGAGGAAGGGACCAGACAGACATTGCTGTGAAAGAGAAAGTGTCCCAGGCAGAGAGAACAATGTGTTCAAAGGCTGTGGGAAGGGAAGGAGGAAGGCAACTGGTTTGTCACTTGACTGAAGTGTTGAGAGTAACAGGAGGTGGCATCAGGGAATTGCTGGGATGCAGACCACGCCGGGCTGTGGAGGTGTTCTGACGTTATTCCAAGTACAGTGAGAAGTCACTGAAAAGTTTCCAGCTGGGAGGAGAGATCTAATTTATATTTTAAGGAGGTATCTCTGGCTGTATGTGGAGAACGGACTAGAGGGGTCTGTGGGTAAAAGCAAGGAAAAGAGTTAGGAAAGCTACTCTTCCTAAGATGCAGGGCGAGATGGTGATGGAGTGAGAATACTGGGATTGTGGAAGGTGGGGTAGAGCCAGGCAGCAAGGGAAAGGGTCACATTAGGGCTGACTCCAAAACACTTGGTTTGAGCAACTGGGCAAATGACACTTCAATTTACTGCGATGGGGAGGATTAGGAACAGAAAAAATATTTGAGTGGTAGGGGTTGGGGAGTAAATTAGTGTTTATTTTCTGATTTTTTGGGTCTTCCTTCTTTCTCTCAACTCCATCTGCATGCCTACATATGTCTTCACAGCATGGAGGTATCAACTACATGTGTAATACAATAAATGTATTAACAATATAAAAGCAATAATGAGGATAATAATAATTTTATCATGTTTTTCATATAGAACAGGGCCTATGCTACATGCTGTATATGCATATTTTATTTAATCCTCCTACAATCACAATAGGCTGACCCCATTTATCATATGAAGAAACCAAAGCTTATAGAGTTTAAATCACTCACTCAGTCACAATATATATTTATCTGGCTACTGCCTGCCTATTGGGATTTGAGCCCAGGCAGCCTGACATCAAAGCTTATGCAGTTTTTCAACAGACTAAATTTAAGCATTCTGAGATTTGAATTTTTAACTGTTTTTATGAAACATTCTAATATTTCTCTGCATGGCAACTCATTTTCTTCATATTGTCATGTGGTAGTTTCAGTTAATATTTTGCCACCATCTGTCATATGACCAGTTTAGCATAAGTAGTCTGCAAATATTTTGTGTCAGCAGAAGCCTCCTAGCTGAATTCAAATATGCTAAACCGATCCTAGAATAGAGGGCAGGATGAATTGTCAAATCTGTAATGTCTGTTCTTTTTATAGTGGACTTCTGTCTGTAGTTTCTGTTCATGTTAAGGGCAGTGAGATGCATTACTTTTCTCTGATCATGAACAGACCCTTTTGATTTGAGAATAAGAACGATTGTATGTATGACAGGAGACTGAATATTTGGAGTTTGTGGATTACTGATGTCTCTTACCCCATTTTTATTTTTGTAGGCCAAGTCCTGCCATACACCCTGGCCACCAGAGGGTGGATAGAGAGGGGCACCCTTCATGTGCATGAGTGCAGATGGCGTTAACCATCTTCTGGTGGAGCTGCTCTGTGTGCCTGGGGATGTGCAGGTTTCCCTGCACCAAGTGAGGGGTAGCCCCAGCCCAGCATGCGTCAGGGAGTGCCATGCAGGTGGGTTGCCAGACACTGTGCTGGGAGCTTCACATACAGTGTCTCTGTACTTCATACCAAACTAAGGAGGGGGAAACCCAGGCCAACAGCCAGTCTGTGTCCTTACCACACCCCTCTGTGTTACTCATGGAAGATCACCTCTAGGTTACTCATGGATTAAAGCTGTATTTCAGCAAAGATGCAGAGATCAGTCACAGAATTACAACTGAGGGTCTCTTCTTTGGACAAAATTGTTGGTTTCTGGTCTTACCCTAATTCCTTCTTTACCGCTATGACTTCTATAATATGTCCAGCAGGGTTTCACACCCTTAGGCTTTCTCATTAATCAACTACTCTTGCTCTTCTCCACATCACTTTATATTAATGACTATTTATTTTTAATTTTTATTATTAAAAATGCATGGTCATTTTAGGAAATTGAGACACTGTATCAGAATAAAAATAAATCATCCATATTTATACTGCTCAGATATGACCATAGTTGCAATGTTTTAATTCCTTGTAGTCACAAATGTACACCCAGAAGCAAATTAGTTTGGTATGTACT
>VMDR010037005.1:0-10347 GCA_007922815.1 Macrotus californicus | reverse complement strand
TAAATCTATATATATAAAAGAATAATTACAGGGATGTCATAAGTACATTAAAAAGGGTTTGGATTACAAATGTTCCCCTAAATGTCAATACCAAATTAGAAAGAATTAAAGGTTATGCAGGAGGCACACTAGGTTTAGGCAATTATACTAAAGAGAGGATACCTTAAAAAAGTAAACATGATAATTTGAGAGAGTGGGCAGATTTTTCCAACAGATGCTCTCAATTCATTAAGTAGTCAACTCAATTCAATTAACAATTTAGAAAGCAGAAGGGGCTCTGATACTCGCCTTCTGACACACTAGTTCTATGATTGTCATCGTTTTGGGGGAAATAGTGGTAGGGAATTTTAAATGTATTAAAGATAAAAATCTCTTTTCCATTATCTCAAGAACATGATTTAATCCAAGCAAGCCAATATGACAGAATAGCAATCTACAAATTATTTTGTGGGCATTGCAAGAGCTACAAAGGTGAACACAAAATCCCCGCCTCCAGAGTTTACACTTTAGTAATAGATATATAAGAGGTATCTAGATAAGGAAAACAGAGGGCTGCCCTAAAAGAGGTATAAATAGAATAGAAGAGAGCATGTCCAGTGTTATAGTGATAAGACAGAATTTTAAAAAGTAAAATGACATTTGATGTGTGCATGGTGCATTTAGTAATATTTCAAAAGAAAGTAAAGTGTTAGGAAGAAGGATGGCATTAAGGATGGACATAAAAGTATAAGCCAAAAGAGAGTGGGGATTTGGGGATGTTTGAGCTCTCAAATTCAGTTTAATTAGAGGAAGCCTTATGACTGTGCTTCTTTATAGCCCGCTGGGCACTTTTTAATGAATAGTATAAACATATTTATGCAAACAAATAGTCACTCCCATCCTGACAAAAGTGAAGTCACAATTCCACTATGAATTGCACAGGAGGAAAAATAGGGTACTAATCAGTTGTCATTTGGCAGCTTAAGATAAAAATTAAACAGATTTAAAGGAAAAATGATTGACTCAGATCATGGAACATACAATAGTATAGCTGGATTCCTCAAATAGTGTTTCTTTATACAGTGGCCTTAATTAGGCCATGTTCTCCAGCTCATCACTCACAAAAAGAGAGTGTCTTCTCAAACCACTCAGAAAAAAACTCCCACAGAAGTTTGCCATTGCGCATCATGGGCACACCTTTGCCAATGTGATTCTAATTGGTTAGACTTAGATTGACATATCTTCTCAATGACCACATTTTTCAATTTAATTTTGTACATATTATCCCATTTGATTCCAACAATTCTGTGACTAAAGCCAGCTATTATGATTATACCTATACCACTATGCAGAACTCCGGGGTTCAAAAAGATGGCGGATATCATGGGCAATGGAATTTATCTGAGGTTTTAAAATCACAACAATGAGCAGAATTGGAATACCTATGTATGAAGACTAGAAGATGCTATTGAACTGGTTTGAAATAGACCAGAGAAGCTATAAAGAACATTCTGGAGTCATGGGATAAATGGCACAGAGGCCACCAACTTCAAGACAGAGAAAACGATAACATGCTACATAACTGGTAAAACATACAACTGCAGACAACATCATGGTATTTTAAATATTTACGTGAGGAAAGTAGTTATACTAAAATGAAAGCATATTGAGGAAGCCTTGCATCTTGGAAACTGACTTTGGTGTAGCTTAACAACGGCACTAAGAAAAATATCAGACTGTAGCTGAAAGACTAGCAGGAATGAGGAATAAGGGAAATTTTATTTTGCTCTTAAGAGAGCAGAGATCAATTTTTATAATATGTGAGCCATGAAAATAAACATAAAATGTATTAAAAACAATTTTAGGAATACAAGTTTAATTAGAAAAATCATATGTTCATTCAAGCTGGTTTGAATAATATGTTCAATTCAATGTAAATATTCTGATAAGCTTGTTAAAAATTCATCTCGTTACTTGATATTTGACTTCCCCCATCCTGTGACAAATCACTGACCAGAAACAGATTCAAAGTCTCCTATGCTCTGAGGTCTAAACAGCAGTGGCCATGTCTCCATCTATTATCAATCCCTGATTGTAACAGAATAAATAGTCGCAGGAGTTATCAAGGGTAAATTCATCACCTTTACAAAATTGTCACAAGCTTGGCAATTTTAGCTACTTCGGTCAATAGGCCGTCTTCTCTTAAATTGCCCAGCAGTATTTCTGGTGTCAGTCTGAAGGATTCGCCTAAGATTTCTAAGCTCCAACATTCCAACTAGACCTTTTACTCTTTTTTTTTTTAAGTCTCTGACAGGTACTGAGCACTCAATTAGTTTGAGTCTTTGGAAAGAATAAAAGCACAGAGAAATAAGTTAATGGCTATATCTTTTTTGCTGTCCTCATTTCTGTCTTTAGGCTGGTAACAGAATTATATTTGACTTTATGCTGCTTTTTAATAAATATGTCTTCCTTGTACATCCGTTGAGATTTTGCCATATTGGAAGTATTTTATTCTGGAATAATTCTGAAAGGCGGCATAAGGTTAAAAATGTTAATCTCTAAGGAAAGGGGAATCTGATTTTGGAACCAACTTTTACATTTTCAGCTTTTATTAATTTGGAATGCACTGATTACAAGTTACAATTTACGTTGGCCAAAAGAAAAATTAATGGGTCAGAGGATAGAGCAACCACTGATGCCATAGTTGAGTCTCGGTTTCAGTACCTTAATTTGTTTAAACATTGAACAGTGAAATAGCTTAGTGATTTTATACTTTTATAGAGCCCGGAACTTTTTTTTTTCAATAAATTCTTACACACATCATCAGCCAGCTATCAACCAGATATGAAGTCCTTTTGAAAGACACAGAAGGAGCCAACAGTCTTGCCAGACTATCCTTAACAGTTTGAAAACCACTGAACTGATGATATCTAAGATAAGTCTTATCTTTAATATCTTATGGGCAATATGCTAATGACTTTGATCTTGGACTTTAGACAGGTGTTGGGGGGGAAGAGAGAGATTTATGATTTTAGCATTCCTTATATTGTCAAATATTATTCCAGCAATTTTCACCCAGTCCACTGTGGCAGGCACATTTGTGTGCTACCAGAATTTTTAGAACACACAATACCTGACTATTTAGTCAGGGACACTGACGTCTTTCCCCTCAGATTGTCAAATAAAAAAATGACAACTACCAACACAACAATAGCTGTCCAATGTGAGTCAAAATTATACCAATATTTTTTGTAAGATTGGCAAAATATATATATATTTGATGTGCTGCAGAATTTTAGTAATAAGTTTATGTGTGCCATGAGATGAAGAAGGTTGAAAATCACTGCTTTATTCTGTTGAGCAGAGTAGCCTAATATATTATTGATAATCTTAAAAATTTAGAAATGTTCGTTTGAAGATATTTTTCTTTACTCTCGTTTTAGAAGTATAAGAAGATCATCTTGGCTGGGTTGAGGCAAAGGTTATACTGTGTGAGTGTAGAAGTAGGGACACTATGACCCCAGGGATGTGGGGAGATGCATCTCTAGAGGAGGTGAAAATGTCAGCAGAAGGCAGTCTAAAATGTTTTTTTTTGTGAAGGATTCCCTTTGGCCTTGGTGTGGCCTAAGAGTTGGGGGGGGAAACAGGAAAGAG
Source organism: Macrotus californicus (assembly GCA_007922815.1). Lineage (NCBI taxonomy): Eukaryota > Metazoa > Chordata > Mammalia > Chiroptera > Phyllostomidae > Macrotus > Macrotus californicus. Next base: position 6,714 of record VMDR010037005.1, on the reverse strand, counting down.
CTAGCATAGCAACTAATGTAGCAAGTTGGGCAGTCTTTGAAAATGAAATGTCCTGACTTTTCATTTAGAGAAAACATGTTTGTATCCTAATTAAAATAATTACTTCTAAGATAATTAACAGAAACATTCCTAGACTTATGGTTCTCAGAAACTTTTCCACATCCCTGAATCTAAATATTACCCCTTTGATAATTCTTTCTCCTATTACCCTGGGTTTTCATTGAAAAATGTATCCTACTTTTCAGTATGTATTTTTTTGGACTTGGGTAGTTAATGCCTCTTTAGCCCACTCTTTTGTTCACTCTACAGAGAACATTTTAGATGTGCTCAGTAGTTTTTTGAGTGAATGAATAATGGTGAGTGACTATTAAGAGCTACAGAACTGTAGAAACTGTGAAAGAGACTTAAGAAGGCATGTAGGGGTTTACAAATGGACCTATCAGTAAAGATCAAAAGTTAATATATTCACCTACTTTCCTACTTTCAAACTGATGACTCATTTAATTCCAGCTTTCCTCTAGAGTGGGAATTTTTCCGTGTCAGCTTATTACGATAGACTTGAAGTCCCAGGGCATGTAATTAACTTTCACTTCTGCTGAGTCACAGTGTGTTTGAGACACATAGAGGGGCTGGCGAGAAGCAACAAGATTTTCTTTTAACTTTCACCAGTAAACTAGGCAACTTCTACTGTCTACATTACAACAAAGGACATCACAATAATTTGTTGTTCTCTACTCATTGGGAGAAATACTTAAGCTTTCATTTCATTTTTGTCCATTTTATAAAGATAAGCACTAGAAAAACATAACTTTGTAGATATATGATTCAAGTGAAATGCATTTAAATATGTTCATAAATGTATAGAATTATTAAATATTCGATGGAAATCCACAAATATCTTTCAACTATAGTTTACTTTCTGAGGAAAAGTGCATACTATATTAGTAGTAAGGGATTTGAGAATTCCCAATTAATACATATTCTTTATAAATGTAAGTGATCTACTGAAGAAGTTCAAAATCCAAGTTTGTCAAAATATACTGAGATAGCAAGTAAGTATTACTAAGGGAGCACGTATATGTGGGAGAGAGGGTTATTTCTTCACAACTGAATCTCAAATTAAGCTACTGCTTTTTTCTTTGTTTCAAAACTTGGACTTTCTGGGTGTTTTTACAACTTCTGTGCTTCATACTCAGTTTCCATAGCAATTTAGGAAATGTTCAAGTTGGAAAAATATTCAATAGGGAAAGAAAAGTTTTGAGGATAGAAAAAGCATCCAACAACATGCCCTGCAGCCTACAGTATAATTGCTTTAAAAACCAGGAAATGGAAAACAGTTAAAAAGTTATACCCCCATACATCTTACAGGGATTAAAAGTTATCATTTTTCAGACTTGCACAGGGCAGTCTGTTTCAGCATGGCACTCTGCCACAGGGTGATATATTTGCCTGCAGAGATCACGCGGAGATAGTATAATACCAAGTCCCACTCTGGGTTTTCCATAAAGGCAGACACAGTTACTACAACAATCATGATTAATGGTGGGGAACTCTGTTCAACAGCCAGAGATTCCCCCCGAGTTTTGCAACAGTTTGAAGCAGGTTGTCCATGCTGGGTTTTTGTTTTGACCTTTTTAGTATTTCAATTATGTTATCCTAAGAAAATACTGGGATTTAAGTTCATAAATGTTGATAACAAATATTCAGTGTCCATTAAAAATATTTTAGCCAAAACGTTTGAATTTTAAATCATGAATCCGTTAGGGCAATAAATATCTATTTTCTTACTATATTAGAAATTGAACTTCAAATTGCATCTATTTTGTTGTGAGACATGTTTACCTATCCCAGTTCATTTCAGACACCAAAATGCCAAGTGCTTTCTGTCTGCCCGATAGTGGTCTAATTGTTGAAGAAACAAAAAGGGGTATGACACACTTCCTAGTCATCAAAAAATTGCAAATCTAGAGTCTTCCATGAATTCAATGTGATCATGTGATCTTAGCCTTTTGATGGCAATTCTCATAAATGAATCCAGACTTCATCAATTTTTTCTACCCTCAGCTGTAAGAGTTTCTGTTATATTTCTGCAGCAGAGGGACTGTGAAAATCTCATAGCAAACACGGACAACTTCTGTATCTGAATATGGATCAAAGTTGAAAAAAGTACAAGAATGATCATTGTTACATGCAAGTGATAACAGTATGCATTTCATTAATCCAGCTTTATTACACTAAACATTTATTTAGAACATGCAGAAGAATTACATAAAGCAAACACATGTGCACATAATAATCATAACTGAACATATAAAAGGAGAATAACCTGATGCCACAGAGAGGGAATTCTCTTCTCATATAGGCAATGAAAGAAACAGAATAATTAATGCCCCGAAAATCACCGAGGAGATTTGCATGACCATTGACATTAGAGGCGATAAAAGGAGGGTTTCATAAACAGGCAGTACTAAACTTTACGCCTAACCAAGCAATGCAACTATTAGCCAACATAACCAAAGCCAGAAGGATCACAAAGACAACTTCTCAGAATGGTGTTTTTTTCTCTAAATGCCCCTATTGTTGTCATTTTTACCCTATATTGAAGTTCTAATTCTCACTTTTAAAATTTACACCTAGAACCACTTTTCCAAGTAACTTTTGGAAATCTCATATTGATTTTCAGCAGTTTAAATTCATTTCATGTAAAAACTCAATTCATTTTCTCCCCTTTCTTTTAATGGCAACAATCTTCTCCAATAACCCAAATTCAAACTTCCCCATTTCCTCCTTTTCCCTACATATAATACATACCAAAATTAATTTTCACATTCTTCCCTTTCTCCCTTGCCTCTGTCGTTTTTCAGATTCTATCAGGAAAAGAAACATAATGTTGTACAAAGACCATAGGTTTGCAAACAGTTTTGAACCCTTTTCTCTCCTTCTATGATTCTGTAAAATAATTTTATCTCACCAGGCCTCAATTTATCACCCTTAATAAGTACAAAGGATAGCACAGTATTAAAGAAAGTATTCTCATCATCTCACTGGTCAATTGTTAATTTATTTATTATTTCAAAAATATTTATCAAGTGCCTACTATAAACTAGAAAGTATATTAGGCACCGGAATTATTCCACTTGGGAGCATATTGATGTCATTAATTGGGATGGGGAACATTAGAAGATGCCTAGATTGGTGACATAAATCGGGGGTGAAGAAAGGAATATATATATATATGGGAGGTAGAATACAATGGGAAAAAAGAATGGTGTGGCAGTGCTCATAATAAACTGCAGAACTTCATATTTAAACAAAAGTTAATCTGCAAATTGGATGACAGAGAAATCAGAGAAAACAAAAAATATTATGTCATAGAAAGTCAAGTTAAGAGAGCATTTCAAGAAGGGAATAAATGCTCAGAGGTGCCACAAAAAATAAATGGGAAAAGGCCAATTGAATTTAGATTTGTGGGCATAATAACTGATGTTAAAGTTATTTTGGAGAAGAAAATGTAAAATTCGAGTATTTGGCAGATTCTGTAGCTTGCCCAATACTCACTCTTTCCTTCTCCTGCAGAGCAATAGAACTTCCATTTTTAGCTGTGCACATGACTTACAAAATCAAGCCAACATTTCTCAGTGATCATTGCAAATAAAGTGGTCATGTTGTTAATTTATGTAACACAACACAACTTCCTGGTAAATCTCTTCCTTTTTCTTCTTCGTTTGCCCAGTGATTGAAATGTAGACATGATAATAAGTGATCTTTAATTGTGCAGATAAAGGTGACCTTTTATAAATATCAGAGCAATAAGATAGAAGGAACATGGGTTTTAAAATTTACCAGAAAGGTGCTACCACAACTAGCTCCAATTTGTATATGAGAAAGAAAAATCAGTTTTGTTTAGTATGCTATTAATTTTGGATCCATACTAGTATACAATGAATGAAATAGGAGTAAGTTGCAAAAATGGAGACAGCATGCATAATTTTTTCCCTACAATGTTAGCTAAGAAGGGAAAGAGAAAGCTATCAAAGTAGCTGCAAAGTGATGAGGAAAGCAGTGACCATGGTGAGGTGTGTTTGTTTTCAATGGTAAAAATTTGAATATGTCTAAAATCCAGTAGGAATAATTCCAGGTCATAAGAGTTTGAATATTAAAAAAAGGGACAGGGAAGGGGATTTTCAATAATATTAGATTATTAAATAAAAGGAGTACATTTGATTTATAGTATATTCAATAGTAAGGACTTTTAGGTAGGAAGGAGGACAAGTTGTTTTTGGATAATAAATGATTTTGTATGATTGCATTGAAAAGTTCCTAGGTTATTTATTGTATATATTTTATAAATCAAGACTTGAGGATTTAATGGGAAAAAGAAGAGTATAAAATTCTTGAGTATGCATGCGTGTTCACATGTGCCAATTATGAGAATGAGATAAAGAAACAGGATAGAATAGAATTGCCAATTTAATTCTATTTGAAATTATTGATCTCAAATTTTTAATTGAACTTATCTTATTTGACTTTCTACAGCAGTGCTTAACTGTTGCTATGTGGATACAGGAAAATCAGATAGTTGGAGTAGCCAGCAATGAGCATTTGCCATACTTAGTGTGATGAAAATATTGCAGGGAAAGGGGATTTGTGACATCATGAAACGCTCCATTCAAATGGTAAGCTGTGTTTTATGAATGTATGAATGAATGTATGAATGAATGAGTGACTGTAAACCGATTTCACCCAAAATGGAAACAGACAGATTTAAATAGAGAACAAAAATTTCTGCATTATGATATTGCCAGGGGAAACACAGATGTACATATTTCTTACATATTTCATTATATGTACTTAGAATTGTCACTGAGATTTTTTACCTGTCTATATATAGTATAACATGATGAAACTGTATTTGGTGATTGTATTTTCTATGCTTCACTCAACATAATTATATTCAGATAGTGTATATCCATCATTGTTTTTTTTTTACCTCATAATTAAAGTCAGGATTTTACTTAATCATGATTAGAGGTTTAGCCTGCACATCTTCGTCAACTTGCATTTAAGTACCAGTTCTGTTCTCTCCGTTGGGAGTCACCTATTCCCTGGCACTTCCATCAGCTGTGACATTTCCTTTGCAATGAGTCTCTGGGGCAACTGGGCTGCATATGTTTCTTTATGTTGTCCTGGTAATTGACACAAAAGAAAAACATCTCGAATGCAGCCTCTGACCGCCATTCAATCTATCTCTTCTTTTTGTATTCTTAGATGTTGCCACTAAAAATAATTAAATTTTCTTTGAGCTACCTGAATTTTGTGATTCACTTCACTGTTCTTTAGAATTCCAAGAGACTAGAACATTTGTACAAAATTGAAATTGAAATATAGAAGTAAATCGATCAAAATTTGATATTTCAAAAATGTCTACACAGAACTTTATAAACATTCATAGGTATACACATCTTACAGAATAATAAAATTACTAACAATTTTCTGTGAGCACTGGGAACCCTGTTAGTTCTTTCAAAAGCAGTCTCTAGAGTTCTTGACTTTTAAGCACCAAAGCCATTGCAGAATTTAACCTCTGCTCCCAGAAATTCTTGATCACTTAAACAATTTTGAGAAAAAACAATCAGAAAACAATTCTTATGACATGTTAGGTATGTTCAGAAGAAGAAGGACACCAGAGAAATAAGAAGTGCTGAACGAGGAAATAGAAGATGTAAGGCAGATACCATTTTAAAGTAAGCGCTCCTTGATTGTGCTGACTCTGGTCACTGTGGATTTCAGATTTCTTTGCCTTTCAGGACCTCCTGTATATTACCACTGTGCACTGTGTGATGATTATCACACTAGAGTTTGCAAAACCCTATAAAGTCATTGTCTCTTCAATGTTCTGTATTACTTTTAAGAGGTAGTGCTATTTTAATTAACACAATCCAGACTCTGACATTGGAGCACCTCGTTACTGTGTTACCCTAATGACCTACTCACACAGGAACCAAAGACTGAGTCAGGAAAATTGCAGGGGTAGCAGAGAATAAAGAGAAAGGGGAAAAGTTAGAAAAACTGACAGAGTATGGAATGCAAAATATATAGAGAGAGAATAAATGAAAAGACTGTGCAGAAAAATATAGGATATAGTCATTGCTGACATCTAATACGATGAATAGTTGAATGAGTAACATTCCCACATGCCTAATTAGACTTCAGTTGTGATGCTAACATTCACTAAAATCAGTTCCTTTTCCTCAAGGCTATTTTTACCTTCACTTATGGACACAGTAACGGTCTAGGAAATGTTTAAGTGTTGCAATGTTATCAGCTACTCCTAAATATTTATGTGAAATTTGTAATTACAGGAATTAGTAGCAATGGAGTTGTACACTATTTAGACAAATAAAATGCATTACTCTTATAATTATCAGTGTTTTCCCTTAAACCCTATTTTGAAGTAAAGTGTAATCATGGTTAAAACTAGATGCATTTGGTCTGAGGAGGCTGAAAATAAAAAGTTTTGTGTATATATATATCCTATATGTATATATATATACATATATCCAAAGTATACATATATGAATACATTGAATATGTATATGTATATATTGGATATATACATATATATCCTATATATAATATATTTTTATGATTTATATATGTGTGTGTGAATTAAATAAATAAATAATTCAGTTGAATTTTATGCCTAACAAGTAA
>VMDR010037004.1:0-10347 GCA_007922815.1 Macrotus californicus | reverse complement strand
CAGGGCACATGCCTGGGTTGTAGTTGGATCCCTGGTCAGAAAGGCAGCCAATCACTGATTCTCACATCGATGTTTCTCTCCCTCCCTTCCTCTCTTTTTAAAATCAATTAGCATGTCTCCTCACGTGAGGATAAAAACAAAAACTTTTAATTAAAATAAAGATTCTAAAATTGATTGTGAATATGACTGCACAACTCTATGAATATCTAAAAACCAGTATATTTTACACTTTAAATAGATGAATTGTATAGTATGTGGATTGTATCTTAACAAAGCTCTAATTTTTTTAAAGGAATGCAGTCTCAAGCAGGTTATAAAATAGCAGATAAAGTGTGATCTCATTTTTGAAAGATATATATTCTATAAAAATATATTAATGTGTATGTATAGAAAAAGTTCCAGAAGGGTAGAGACTAAACTATAACACTGGTTTGCCCTGGGTGGTAGAGTTACAAGGGCATGAATATTTTTTTACAAGAGAAAAAAAGGAATGTGACTCCTTTGCTGATGAGCTTTCTTCTATTCAAGGTTGGTAGTTAATCTGAATATTTTTACAAGGAACATATATTACCGGTTTAATCTGCATAGATTCTATAACACCTTCAAAATTATTAAATCAAGCATTCTTGACTCATGAAATAAATCACTAGCCTGAAAAATCAAGTCATTCTTTCACATTCTGGCCCTTTCTAAAAATTAGGTAGTAATGATTATTCTAGTCACTAAAAACTCCCCAAATGAGTGTCTGTCTGAAGCGACGACGGAGCATTAGAGAGTACAAACTGTTTCCACCGAGAAGTTTCCAGGACAGGACAAGCGCTGCTGCACAGGGAAAAGGGGCTTGTCAGGACAGCCAAGGACAGAGCAACCCAGCACATGCTCCCGAACACAACTCCAAATCCAGGAAGCCTTTATCCTTTTAGTCAAACATGGAAGCGACAACTACTTTCTGAAAGCCATCCCCACCGGAGAGCTAGTCCTTTGTAGACAGTGGCATCTTGAAGTGAGAGAGATACTGGAGAGGTACTGGAATGTCAGAAAGCACCCAGGAAGTTTCTGGGTGTGCAGTTTAGCCACAAGAACAAGGTACCAGAACCTAGCAGGAAAACACTGTACAAAAACTCAGGGAAAGGGAGAAACAATCTCTCCAAATCTTTTGTAGGATGCCCCTCGAGAAAAAATTAATTCTGAAATGGGGAGATTTTATTTTAAAATGAGTAAAATATTTAAATTGAATATAAATTGCTCACTAGTAACAAGGCTGTTATTGCCTTATTAAAGTAATCATACTGCGATGCAAAAATTTAAACAATACGGAAAACTGAAGAGTCTAAGTAAAGCAGTTATGACAGTCCTGGCTTTAAATTCATGAAGCACTGGAGAGTTCAAACTGGTTTTTTACATTTTGTCCCATCCTCCACTCCAGTCACACCCACCACAGCTCCACCAGCCAACACCCACCATCCAGCAGTGACTGTTGTTATATAGTTTATATCCTTCCAGATAATGCAAATATAAATAAAGTGTACACAATTGTAGAATTTTTACTATCCACATTTAGTAAAAATAGCACAGACTATAAGCTAGTCAGACCTAGCAAAAGTGAATACTCAATAAATGTAAACAAAGGAATTGACTTGGGTCTAGACCTCACTAACCCTAGGTAAATATGTTTGAATCTCTCTGGACTACATATATCCAAAACATATTAACATGTAAACACATAAAATATTTATGCATTAATATATATGCACTAAAAAAATTCAGGAAAGGTACAGACTAAACCCTAGGACTAGTTTTTCTTTGGGTCATAGGAGTACAGGGGGCAAGGGGCTGTGATGATAAATTAAAAGCATAGATATGAAGGCATTTAACATATAATATACTTCCAAGAGGGGAAATATACAAAGACATACTGTTGCCCATGTGGAACCCTGACATTTTCACCAGAGGAGAGAAAGATACAGTGTCCTCTTTGCTTACACAAGTTTCTGTTGCTCTTTGATCTGGTGGTTGTCACTGGGCTGGCCAACACATTTGTTTTTTCCATAAGATGGCTCTAGTAGTGGTTAGTTATCTTTTACTTCACTCAAAACAATTTTGTTAGATTGTACTGTACTGTGACAGCTGTTATGTCACCATGCATTAAAAAAACAAAACTGAGTTCTGGCCAAGATGGAGGCGTAGGCAGAAATGCTTCGCTTCCTCACAGAACCAAAATAAGGTAACAACCAATTTAAAAACAGTAACAACCAGAGTGCCAGATAATCAAACTGCATGGAACTCCAACAACCGAGGACTTAAAGAAACATTCATCCAGACTGGTAGGAGGGATGGAGATGAGCAGCCAGGAGGAGAGGACATGCAGCAAGGCTGTGGACCCCGCAGGTGCGGTGGGGACTGGCTGATCAGGAAACTAAAGACTCAAAACCTCTGGCTGTAATTTCCTGTGGGGGTTGCGAAAGCGGGAGAAACTCCCATTCTCACAGGAGAGTTTGTTAGAGAGGCCCACAGGACCCTAGAACATATACAAACCCAACCACCTAGGAATCAGCACCTGAAAGGACACAATCTGCTTGTGGGAAGCGAGGGAAGTGACAGAAAGTGGGGCTAGAGCAGAGGGAGCAAGCGGCATTGTTCCCTCTCTGACCCCTCCCCCACATACAGTGCCATGATGCAGCAAAGAGGGTTGCCCTGCCCTGGTGAATACCTAAGGCTCTGTCCCTTACAACATAACAGGTGCACAGAGTCAAAGAAATATGGCCCAAATGAAAGAACAGATCAAAACTCCAGAAAAAGAACTAAGCAACGAGGAGATAGAAAACCTGTCAGATGCAGAGTTCAAAACACTGGTAATCAGGAAGTTCACAGAAATGATTGAGTTTGGTTGCAAAATGAAGGAAGAAATGAAGGCTATACAAAGTGAAATAAAAGAAAATATACAGGGAACCAACAGTGAAGGGAAGGAAAGCAGGACTCAAATCAACAATTTGGAACAAAAGGAAGAAATAAACATCCAACCAGAACAGAATGAAGAAACAAGAATTCAAAAATATGAGGAGAGGCTTAGGAACCTCCAGGATGTCTTTAAATGTTCCAATATCCGAATCATAGGGGTGCCAGAAGGAGAAGAGGAAGACCAAGAAATTGAAAACTTACTTGAACAAATAATGAAGAAAAACTTCCCCAATCTGGTTAAGGAAATAGACTTCCAGGAAGCCCAGGAAGCCCAGAGAGTCCCAAAGAAATTGGAACCAAGGAGGAACACACCAAGGCACATCATAATTAAATTAAAGGAGTCTATCATTGCCAAGCACTTATTATATGAAATGTTAAGGGGACATATCTAAGAAATAGAAGATCAAAAACTATGAACAGTAAAATGACAACAAATTCACAACTATCAACAACTGAACCTGAAAAACAAAACTAAGCAAACAACTAGAACAGGAGCAGAATCACATGGAGTGTTATCAGTGGAGAGGGAGTGGGAGAGGAGAATAATCAGGGGAAAGGTACAGGGAATAAGAAGCATAACTGATAGGCATAAAATAGACAGGGGGAGGTTAAGAATAGTATAGGAAATGGAGAAGCCAAAGTACTTTTATGTATGACCCATGGACATGAACTAAGGGCGGGGGGGATACTGGAGGGTGGGGCAGTGGAGGGGGTATAAAGGGGAGAAAAAAATGAGACAACTGTAATAGCATAATCAATAAAATATACTTAAAAAATAAAAAAAATTTAAAAATTACAAAATCTTGTCAAAATTGGTGAATTTTTGTATAGCCATTTTAATATTGCAGATGGAAAAAACATGAAACATCTTTGGCATATTATGCTAAATTATTTCAAGAAAGGTAAAAATGCAACTGAAACACAAAAGATTTGTGCAGCGTATAGAGAAGGTGCTGTGAATGATCAAATGGGTCAAAAGGGGTTTGCAAATTTTCATGTTGGAGATTTCTCACTGGATGATGCTCCACAGTCAGGTAGACCAGTTGAAGTTGACAGTGATCAAATTGAGACATTATTTGAGAATAATCAATATTATACCACGTGGGAGACAGCCAACATAACTCAAAATATCCACATCAATAAAATTATTGGTGTCTTTTATTTTATGGAAAAAACTAAATGGACTTTTTGGCCAACCTAATATACCAAGTGTTCCTCCTTGATGTAATTTGAGAGAATGGATAACAGTGTAGCATCTACTTATTTATATATATTAGATACCAGCTTCTCATTAGTTGGATGAGTAGTAAGAGTAAGGAGAGAGGTCTGAGATTTGAGAAGAAAGAACCTTGCTTCTGACCTCACAACCTTGAGATTCTCAAAGGTTTAGCTGAAGTAAGATATACATACATTTTAAAGGGTAAAAGTTTAAAATAAGTTGTATGGAGAATATTACAATATGGTATTGTTTAGGTTAGAAAGACATCTTAGCATATCTTCGTAACTTAAACACCATCTCTGCAAAGGGTGTTAAAAATCAGTCCCTGTACCACCTTACTTCTACCCATCTCATGTCCCCACACACTCCTCATTATAAAACTGCTGGTAAATGCCACATCTCTGGCTAAAAGGCATTATTCAAATTTCTAACAGAGTTGGGAATGGCATGGAACTTCCAAGGTCTGATTTTAGTATGCCCTGACTGAAGAAAACTGACCTTTGATTTCTGCTAAGAATGATGACAACTGATACTTAATCAATAAGTTATTCTTGTAATTTATACGCTTGTTATCCTTAGAAACATTTAATCATAAAACTAAAAATATTTCTCTGGCTGACTAAATATTACTGGATTTTTATGACATTCAAATTAATTCAATGATAAATTTCAAGTCCCCTACAGGTAAATTTTCTCATTTAATTCATGAAATGATTGTCATTTAATATAATTTATGTCATAATCATACATAATGGATAAAACTAAGTTCATCCACCTATATGACAATCTGGTTAGTTGTTAAGATCAAGGTCTCAGAACCTGGAGCAGGTCTTTAAATCCTGCTGTGTTGTTCACCAACTGTGAAACCTTAGGCAGGTTATAATCTCTGTGGCCTCACTTTTCTCACCTGTAAAATGAGGATAATGACAGTACTTATCCCTCATGCTGTTTTGAGAATTAAGTGCCACATTCATAATGCTTTGAACATTTGACATATAATAAGCACTATACAAATATTAGTATTAATATTATTTGCTTAAAAATTTTAATTGAAACTATCCTATCTCATGCTTTAAAAAAAATATTCACTCCTTCCCCTCCCTCTTTCTCCAAAGTCCCCTCTCCCCACTGTTCCCTCCCGAACTTTCCATCCCCTTCCCTCCTGGTCTCAGAGAACCCTGTCCTAGCCAGTCAAGATCTCTGCTGGCCGCAACCTCCATGAAGCCTTCTGTGTCCCTCCCTGCCCCTCCCTGCCCAAGTGCAGGCTGCCCACGCCTGTTCCCCAGCTCCTGGTTCTGCTGGGTTTTCCCCTCGCTGAGGGGTGGCTTTCTGAGCTGCAAGCTCCATGACCCTCTCTGCAGCCTCTCCTGGTATTTGAGGCCCTCGTTCCCCCTCCCGACAGTGAGGTGGGGTCGCTGGCAGAGCTGGGCCATGCCCCCGCCCCCGAGGCCTGGGGTCAGTGTCTGCTAGGACCGCGCACGTTCACAGCTTTCACTGCCAAGTTGTAGAGCGTCTTCATTTACCTTTTGCGGAGGCAGATCCGCACGGTGATTCAATACCAAACTGTCTGATATGATATCCTTCCCTTATCTCCTGTGTCCCAGAATCAGCTAGGCCAGGTGAAGAGGAAGATCATGACGCTGGATCTGGATGAGACATTTACTCACTCCCACCACGATGGGGTTCTGAGCCCCACAGTAGGACCTGGAACACCTCCTGATTTCATCCTCAAGGTGGCAACAGACAAACATCCTGTGGGGTTTTTGGTGCATAAAAGGTCCCATGTATGTTTCTTCTTAGAAGTGCTGAGCCAGTGGTATGAGCTAGTAGTGTTCACAGCAAGCATGGAGATTTACCGCTCCGCTGTGGCAGATAAACTGGACAATAGCAGAAGCATTCTCAAGAGGAAATACTACAGACAGCACTGCACTTTGGAACTGGGCAGCTACATCAAGGACCTCTCTGTGGTCCTCAGTGACCTCTCCAGCATTGTGATCCTGGATAACTCCTCAGGGGCTAATAGGAGCCATCCAAACAAAGTGACCCCAGCAACACCACCCTTCTTAACCTGCTTCCGATGCTGGATGCCCTCAGGTTCACCACTGATGTTTGCTCAGTGCTGAGCTGAAGCCTTCACTATCATGGGCTCTGGTGACAGCTGCTCCCCTTCCACCTGAGTTGGGGTGGGGGGGAAAGGGAGGGTGAGCCCTCGAGATGCCTGTCTGATGCCCTCTCCAGTAGTGAAGACTGCCTGGGCAGGGTCTGCCCCTCCCACCCCTCTGCCCTGGGAGCCCTGCACTCCATATGGAGTCTGGATGGACACATGGGCCAGGCTGTGCGGCAGCCTCTCTCTAACTTCATGTTCACACTCCCTGGAAACCCCAGACTGGGACTAGGAGAGGACTAGGAGAGCTGAAACAGTGTCTGTGGTGGAGAGAGGACTGGCCAGAGTGACAGACAGACACTCAATGAGCCAGGAGGCTCAGAGAGAAGCCAAGTCGGCTTTGTTGTGATTTGATTTTTTTTTTAAATACTCTTGTACAAAACTGATCTAATTCTTTAGTCCAAGGACTGGGGTGTGGGTGGGAAGCTGGGATTTGGGCCACTGGATTTCACTCAAACTTGTACCCTCTTACTTTCCTCTGTATTTTCCTTTCCTAGATTCCCTCAGACCTAAAATCAGCTTACTGTTCTGTTTGTTTTTCCGCTCTCTTTTAAACCATGATTTATAATTTTGAAACCAAAAAAAAAAAAAAAGTAAAAATGAATTAATAAAAAGAACATTCATGTCATTGAGAGATTACTTACCCATATTTTGCCATGTATAATATGCATTTCACCCACATTTTTGAGGAAAAAATAAGGATGTTGGTGAAATAAGGATGTGCATTATACATAAGTATAATGATTACATACCATGGGTATGATAATCCTGTGTATAATGCTCACAAAAACATGGGTATACATTATACATGGGAAAATATGGTATTTTCAAAAACTTTTCATTTTTATAAACAAGAATTACATTAAAGTATACAATGCAGTATAAAAATACAGGAAGGTGCAAAAATAGGTTTACAGTTGTTCAAAAATAATACAATTAATAAATAATACAAGAATAAACTCTGTTTCCTGTACTCACAATTATAAACCTATTTTTGCCCTACCCTGTACAGCCTCACATACCTGTTTGGAATACGAGTTCCTTCCCTCCCACACCTGCTGCCTCCAGGTTAATAAATGCACGAATCAAGTTTGCCCAGGGGTGCTGAGTAATGAAACCATGACTGGCCTGAATGAGATAGAAAGAAAACAAATATATGTTAAACAATGTGAGATTATCAAAGTCTCTATTTTACTTATTTTAAAGATAGAACGTCTAACAAGGGGAAAAAAGGGAAAATAATCTTTTTTTTCAAAGATAGCATCTAAAGACATGTGTTTTCCTCTCTATGTATAATGGCTGTGTGCAGTTTGCTGAGTGGAAACTTCCCATCACAGAAGGCAGCCTGATTTCCATGAGTGGTGCCAAACAACATCCTTGGTAAGTGTGAGGCTGCACAAAAGGTCAAAATAATGCGAAGGGACGATCCACATGGCTGGGTATCCGTGCTGTGTGCCCGCCTCAGAACATCCCCAAAACTCCTGAGTCAAACAAAACCCGAGGCGAATAATTATGCCAGCACAGAGCCCTTTTACGAATCAAACACTAACAAGATGACCTGTTCTAAGTTGAGTTTTCAAATGCTGAACATGTGCACGTAAGTGGCTACAGAATTTTTAAAGTGTTACCATGTACAGTATTTCTTTTGCATGTGATTTTACCATATCACTCAAATGAATAATCAAAATGCTTAAGCTATTATTATTATCATTATTATTCAAGCCTTGTATTAAAACAGTAGAATCTCACCTGCAACACATTTTCCTCAGCACCATTAAAGAGAAATATAACAGCATGATGTAAGGCTTCTGAAGATGTTGACAAGACGCGAAGGACTTCCAGCATCACTGAACAGCTAACTGCATCATCACTGGCACCTTTACGTCAGAAAAACAGGTATGTTTCTCAAATTTTAAAATCTTTACAGTATGAATCATCAGGGCCAGGAATGGGGTTTTCTCATCATGGAAGAATCATGTAACTATTATGCAAGACCAGAAGCACAGCTTTGTCACCATCAGGTGACAAGTACACCCACCAGCAGTAAACTCCATGAGAACAGAGACTTTTGTCTGGTTCGCTTATTGACTTACTCTCAATGTCTAGAACTAAACCCAGCCCAGAATAGTCACTTAATTAATACTTGCTGAATAATCAACCAGATGGGACCTAAATTAATACTAAAAACTCACATTCTCATAAACCCAAAGCAATTTGTTCCCTTCTTTATCTGTATCTACATCCTCTGTAATATTCCCACTTCTGGTGTTCACAGCTCCATAGATCATCTTTCCCTGCCACCCACTCCCTTCCTGCTTGTTTTCCTGGCAAAATCTTAAGATCTTCAAATTACTCTGCATTTACAGTGGGGTCAGTTTGGATGGTGTGGCATTTTTTTAAGGTTTCTACAAGGAGATGTGATGAAGAAGTACAAAGAAGACACCGGAAAGGAGACTATTGACATAAGTAGTATCCCTGATCCCAGCACTATAAAGCAGAGGATTTCATCAAATCACCTAACTCGATTCACCTTCTCAATTCAGGTACTTTATATATTAATTAAAAGTGATTATAAAGATGACTTTAGTGCCTTGATTTTTTAAAGCACAATAAGAGGTAGCTAAAAGAACTGATTAGACATTTGCTGACATTATATTTTTTTAAAGATTTTATTTATTTTTAGAGAGAGGGGAAAGGAGGGAGAAAGAGAGGGAGAGAAACATCAATGTGTGGTTGCCTCTCATGTGCCCCCCACTAGGGACCTGGCCCACAACCCAGGCATGTTCCCTGACCGGGAATTGAACCAATGACCCTTTGCTTTGCAGTCTGGCACTCAATCCACTGAGCCACACCAGCCAGGGATGATATTATTTTTTAAGTGAGATAATTCACACTGTTATGAGCATAAAAAAAAGAGTCCTTATTTTTCAGTGATACAGACTGAAATGCAGAGGAACGGACACAGCTGAGTTCTGCTTCAAAATAATTAAGGGTTGCAGGGCTGGGGAGTAAAGAAACAAAATCTGTTAAAGCTAGGTGAGAGGTACACTCAAGTTCATTAAAAAATTCTGTTTTTGTACACATTTAAAGTTTTCCATAATAAAAAGTTTCAAGAGTAATCAAAGTAAACAGGCATTAATAAACAACCCAGACAATAGCATTTTCTGACTTACACGCTGGGAGGCAGGGCACTACAGTGTTTGGCATGGCTTTTAAGGTAAGAAAGACTTGGAGTAAATTCTAGCTCTATTGTTTACCCTACAACTTCCTGGTCTAGAGAGTAAGCTAATGAGATCTACTTCACAGGTGTGTTGTGAGGATTACAAAGAAATGCAGTCTGTATTCAATGTTAGCTTTTCCTTCTCTTTGCAAACTTAAGGAAGGCTCTGCAGCTAGCGAAAATGCTTGTTTTGGTGTTGTTAAATTCCATACTCTATTTCCACTCAAGAAGAAACTACTTATTATCTATTACTTGTCTTGGCAGTGATTACTGGATTGTATTTTAATCAAAGAGAAACTAAGTAATAACTACTACTATCAAGCCAGAGCTACATGTAGCTGTCAGTAAAAAGTGTCACATTCCAGGAACCAAATGAAATTAATGGTTCTTAACTTTGAGACTGTGAATTACCTTAAAATAAAAAATCAAAAAGAAAAAGAATTTAAACAAAAATCAAACCATAAAAATTTCTTTATTCAAAGAGAAAGGGAAATTGAAAGAGACATATCTATATAGAGTTGAATAAAAAGTTAAACTGTCCATTTATCTTTCTTTATTTTAATGGTTCTGTTGTCTGAGAACAGAACTAGAGAGTCCAATATCTTTAAGAAAGTGAAGTTAGAAAACAGTATCTATAAGGGCTGGGTGGTTAACCAACATCTCTTTCCATTTAGAATTAACCCTGAAATTAAAGCCACTCCTAAAATAACTTGATGTGGCTTCTACCAACAACCTGGAACCATGCAGCAAACCCAAGAAGACATTTAAGTCCTTTCTGTGGATAAC
>VMDR010037003.1:0-10348 GCA_007922815.1 Macrotus californicus | reverse complement strand
TAAATAATATAAAAATCTATATATCAACTTTTCAGTTTGAACTCATGGAAAATCATTAGAAGCTATAACTTGAAGTAAACATCACAAATTTTTTATGATGTTCACATTAAAATGAGAATGCACCCACAGAAAATATAGAAGATCATAAAATACAAGCATTGGATCTTTACATATTATATTTTACTAAAGAAATGAATCAAAGTATGAAAGTTAAATAAACAGAAGTAAATTCATTTCAAAGGAAAACAACTTTTAAACATAATATATATAACAGTAAAATATATTTGGTGTTTTATGTGTACACAAAAATTTTTATGAGATCATTTTTACAATGTTAATGTCAATTACATCTCAATTAAACAGGTGGTGGAGGAGGAGAAAGGCCATCTTAAGAATCTTTTCAGAGGCAACAGCTAAGAACTTAAGCCCTGGCTGGGTAGCTTAGTACTATAGAGATTCATCCCCGTAAATCAAGGTTGCGGGTCAATCCACGGTCGGGGGCACTTACAAGAAACAACCAATGAATGCATAAATAAATGGAACAACAAAGTGATCTCTCTCTCTCTCTCTCCCTCTCTCTCTCCCTCTTTCTTCCTCTTTCCCCCTCCCTTCTCTCTCTGAAATCAATAAATAAATTTTTTAAAATAATTTAATAAGTAAAATGTGGCAGGACCTACATACTTCCCTGACCCAAGCTTCAAACCTGTTCAGCAAATATGTTGTGATCCTATCTGTATTTACACTCCTTGCTTCTGAGCAAATCCACTCTACAAATATCCCACATGTGGACAGCAGACCCTTATTTAAAAACCAGTGACATGGAAGTCCCTGTTTTTAAGACAGTTCATCTTAGACTCTTCTTAAGGACTGTTAAAAGATCTTTGTTATTGCCCTGGCTGATGTGGCTCAGTTGGTTGGAGCTTGTCCAGTAAACCAAAAGGTTGCAGGTTTGATTCCTGGTCAAGGTTCTTGCCTAGGTTGCAGATTAGGTCCCCAGTTGAGGTACATACAAGAGGCTATGGATTGATATTTCTCTCTCTCCCTCACTTCCTTTCTCTCTCAAATCAATAAGCATGTTTTTCAGTGAGGATTTTAAAAAAGTTTTCTTCCTTATTTTTAGTTGGAATTTAATTCCCTGAAACATCCACCTATCTGTCCTTGGGAGCCTCAGAGTCAGCTGGGTGGAAAACCCACTGTGTGGTGATGAACGGATGTGTGAAAATTCCTGCCCAGCAGAGGCCTTCACTCAGCCTGTGGGGTTCAGCATGGAGACACCATCATTACACAGTTGGCCCTGAATTTCTTTCTCTGGAGACTTCCCCACCCGTGTGACCCAAGCTGGTTGATCAAAATATTCTGTTGTCCTGGATGGCAAGGTCGTTTGGGGCACATACACTGGAAGAGGAGGAGGGACTTTCTCCCATTCTGAGATTGCCAGCTGTGTTTGAGAATGATGCTGTGCAGAGCCCAAATCTGAATGCAGCATGACAGGAACCTGACCACATTACTTGAAACTCTGGACGCCTGTAGCTACATCTTCATCCTTTGGACTTTCTTGTTAAATGAACCAATAAGGTCCATTTTTAAATTAGTTTAAGTTAGGAGTTTCAATCACCTTCCACCAAAAGAATTTTGGTGGATACATCCAAGCAACAATTTCACCTTCTTTACAAGTTTTTCTGGCACAGACTCTATCTGGAAGAGAAAGGCTAATGGGAGTGCTGGCCACTGGAGGAAGCAGACTATAGAGAAATCAGAAGTTGTGTGATAGGTGCAATGGAAAACTGGGAAGATGAGAGATGAGGAACTGTTCCCTGGACCTACCTTACTTTAGGCAGAAGCTTGCCTGCATGATAGGATTTCTGGAATGTTACAAGAGGCCATTGTCCCCCAAAAGATCCTACATTAATGACCCGTGATGTTCCAAAGTCCCGTTACAAAGAATAGAGGCGTTACAGAACTATAATGAGTTGTTAACATCTCTGGTGGGCTCAGGTGGGAGGAGGAGGGAAATCACAAAAACTGTAGGAAAGACGTTGTCCTTAAGGTGGCTTGGCATTGGAGGAGAATCAAGTGACAATCTCTGCCCACTCCACATTTTCCTGAATACAGGCCCTGCTGTCATAGCCCAATTCTCAGGAACAGGCAGAGAGGACCCCTGCCTGCAGCTTATCTCCACAAGAGGCTTTATTCCTGGCTAATGCCATAGTGTTAATTAAAAATGCCCATGAACATTTCTAGAGAGGTTTCCAGGACAAAAGTCACGTCCCCAAATATTTTTCTTGCTAGACTCAGAAAAATGCATTATACTGTTTAATAAAGATAAATCTATCCATTGACAATAATTAAATCTAAACTATTAAAATATAGGTAACTAAAAATGTAAAGCTTCATCCCAATGCAGTGTCTCACCCAGTATGTTCTGTTTTACACCTTTGCTCTTCCTGTATGGTTCTGCATATTTTTCAGTGTGCATCTTTCATCAGTACAGCTGGAGAGTAGGCTATCAAACATATGCTGGGAATAAACTGCCTTCTGTCTCTCAGACACTTCCGTTTTCCTTCTCACCTTCTGTGCTGAAAAGTCACTTCTACAAATATACTCCATGAGAGGTAGCAAAGAATTGAAATGACATTTCACTAGCAGTGAATCAGCATCTCTGCTCATTGAAACTGCATAAATTCTTCAGAAATATGACGTAAGTGCTGCCATATATGGGAAAGTGTAAGACTTTAGAAAATGGTAGTTTGGAGTCACACCCTCCCTTTGCTAGCTGATCTGCCACTGAATGCTTTAGTGGGTTTGCAAATGGACAAAATCCTTGGGCAAGTCTGAAAACAATATGAATATAATATGGCCCTGCTGATAGTAAAACTGAATCCTCTGGCATTTGAGATGATTTCCAGAATCATCAGTCCAACTTCTATCCTTCTGGAGACTCTATGTTAAGGAAGTAGTTTCAGCCCATCTGGTTTAAAACAAAAAACAAAAAACCCAAGATTTTAAGCTGATTATGTTATAATCTTTGAGTGACTATAGAAGATGATTAAAACAATTATTGAGTACTGCCAGGTCCCAGGCACTAGGTAGGCATCAGGGACACTGTGATAAAGAACGATCTCTCTCCCCACATAGAAGATATTCTTGCAGAGGGAACCTTCAGATACACTTTCAGGGTGTTTGTTATAAGAACATAAACATAGAAAGAAGGATCTGGAAGGCTTCATTGAGCAAGTAATAGTTGAGCTGAACTTTGAAGGAGTAGGGAATAATTAGCTGAGGGGGTTAGGGAGGGTATCCAGGCAAGGCAAAGTGTGTGAAAGGCCCTAAGGGGGATGGAAGTAAGGATCTGAAGGAAAAGAGAGATCAGTAGGGCTAAAGCATAAAGGTATGGGTCTGGAGGTCAGGATATGGTAGGGTAAGTATGTTCTTAAAGGTCATGTTAAACTTTTTTTATTTTAAAGATTTTATTTCTTTATTTTTACAGAGAAGGGAAAAGAGGGAGAAAAAGAGGGAGAGAAGCATCAATGTGTGGTTGCCTCTCACACCCCCCACCCACTGGGGATCTTGCCCACAAGCCAGGCTTGTGCCCTGGCTGGGAATTGAACCAGTGACCCCTTGGTTCACAAGCCAGCACTCAATCCACCAAGCCACACCAGCCAGGGCTCATTAAAAATGCCCAAATTAAACCCTGACCCCAAATCTGTTCTACCTATAGATTCTTCCCTCTTAATAAATGGCAACTCTATCCTTTTAGTTGCTTGACATAGTCTGTGACTCCTCCTTTCTTTCATATTCTACATTGAATTCATCAGTAAAACTTACTCACTCTACCTTCAAAATATATCCTTTACTGGACCAGTTTTCCCCATTTTCATTCTACCATCCTGGCCCAATCCACCATCTCCCCTCTCCTAGATTATGACAACCAGTCATGTAAATGGTTTTCTCTATTTCTATCTCTGCCCCCGCCCCCCAGGAGCAGTCCTTTTAAATCATGAATCAGACCACATCAGTGTTCTTCTAAAAGTCTCTAAAGGCTCCCCCTCATTCCTAGTGAAAAACCCAAGCCCTTTCTAAGGCCTATAAAAGCCCTACATGGTCTGGTCTGCTATAACATCTCTCATTTTGTCTCCCAATACCCTCATTCTCGTTCTATATGCCCCAGACCCAGGCTTTGCTTGGCTTTGCTTGAAAGACAGACATGATTGCCCCTCAGAGCCTTGGCACTTGCCATTTTCTCTGCCCATATTACATTTCTTCAAATATTTTTGTGGCTTATATCCTCTCATTTCAAGTTTTTGCTCACATGTCCTTCCAGGGAGGCTTTCCCTAACTAGCCTATTTAAAATTGCAATCCACCCTTTCTGTTTTCCTTTACCTGGTTAATTTTTATCCCTAGTACATTACAGTAAATATTTGTATTTATTTACTTTGTTACACACACACACATGAATGCAAGCTCCATTAAGGCAGAAATTTCTGTCAATTGTAGTCACTCTGTGATCTCTGGGTCCTGGAATATTGCTTGGGACAGTGTAAGCACTCAATAAATATTTGTTGAATTAAGGTCTTCATCCTAAGAGCAATAATAATCCACTGAAAACCTAGTCATAGCCATAGTCAGATAGAAGTTTTTAAGGTCTCTTCAGCTACCCATGAAAAGAATGTTCTAGGAGAAGGGGGCTAGGTGTGGTGGGCAAAAGTAGATGCCTAGAGAAAACTAGCTCATCTTCACTTGTAAGAAGTCAGTAAAGAGAGCTGAAGAAGTGAGACTTTCTAGGTTGGTAATGACTTGGTATGGTAGCCAGCCTCTAAGATGCCCCCTACTCCTCCACCCCATGACCCATGCTACCCAGTATTCACATCTTTCTGTAGTCCCTTCCCATGCTGAATGGGGCTGGCCCTGAGGGATAACTAAACATGACAGAATGATGCTATGTGACTTCAAGTCCAAGTCATGAGGCCTTGCAACTTCCACCCTGGTGTGTTGAAACTCACTCCTAGAACCCTGAGCCACTGTTTAGATCTCCCTAAGCCCCAAATGCTAGAGAGATCACATGGGAAGACCACATGGAGAAGTCCTCAGACTTCCAAAGAGAAAGATGCCCTACCAGTCCCCAGCTGTTCTAGCCTCTAATTATTTGAGTCATCCTAGACCAGGGGTGTCAAACTCATTTTCCCTGGGGGCCACATCAGCCTCATGGTTGCCTTCAAAGGCTAAATGTAGTTTTAGGACTATATAAATGTAACTACTCTTTAACAGTTAAGCAAGAGCTCAGCATTGCTGCCGGATAGAAACAAGGTGCCAGGCCATATAAAACAAGGTGCAGGGCTGGATTCGGCCCACACGCCTTGTGTTTGCCACCTGTGCCCTAGACCCTGGGAACAGAGACGGGTTTTCCCACTGTGCAGGGTCTGAATTCCTGGCCCTCAAAACCAAAACAAACGTAGTTTAAGCCACTAAGTTTAGAGGTAAGCAGCAACAGATAACCAGAACACTCAGTGAAGGCATTTCTTGTTAGTGGGATTTCACCAACCAGTCATAGGTTCCGGGTTAACTTTCTTGAAGGGCAGAATATTTCAGGTGCCTTCTATGTTTATGAGCCTAGTTAGGATGAGCAAAATGGATCACTGTAATAAAAGAAAAATACAGCTGCTTCTGGGTAGTTCTTAATCTAAATTGTTAAAAATTTACCTGCCTGATTTTTCCCCAGACAGATTTTTCTTGTACCTAAGCACTGCAAGAAGTTCTCAATTTGCTTGATGAACTGAGGGAACTGTATTGCCATGACATCTTCCTTTCCCAGCCCCCTGGAGAAGTTCAGAGCAATATCTCCCATAGAGCACAAACTGGGATCAGTGTGATCCCTCAAGGACAATGAGTTCACTGTTCACTGGAGTTCATCAAAAAATTAATTGGAACTGTTATTTCAGGAATATTTGATGCCTGAACTCTTTATGCTTTTCTATCCACATCAAAGACCAAATTGTGACATCAGAGACCTTAAATTATAAATGAAAATAGTAGCAAATGAAGTGCCCTTTTAAATCATGAACAGGGTTACATAATAGATAGCTTAAAGTAAATGACAAGAAAAACTGGTGACGTGTCATTGAAACATGAAGAGGGGAAGAAGGCAACAGAGCTCTACATGACATGCCGAGTTCTTGCACAGAATCCAAGCATAGTTATTCTAGAAGCATTAATTAAATTGCATCTTGAAAAACTTATATATCTGCAACAAATTCCACCTGTGATAAGCTTATGCCCAATGGTTGTCCTGCCCCAAGTCTTAGTCCTATGAAAAAGAAATGTACCAAACTTCTCAAAAGTCTAAACCCGAACTACCTCAACCCACCGCAAGGAACAGTGACACAAATGCATATACAGTCCGCCACTCGCTTTGACTACTAGGCGCTCTCCATGGACTAGCTGAGCTTCACACTATACCAGGGCACTGGGCCAACGGTGACAGCCCGTGCCAAGGACAGGACAGTATTAAGAGATCAACATGCTAAAGGCTTCCCATCACCTACAAAACGAAGTTATTTTTTCTTAGTATGACACACAAAGCCTTCTATGATCTCACCCTTGCTTATATCCCCAACAGCCTTCCCTGTTACAGTTTTTCTAATCACCACTATCCCTACTTGTGCACACATGTGCGCACACATACACACACACTCCTCCAACAGTACTGAACTAGTTGCAGTTCCCTGAAGGCACTCTAGTGTTTTAGACTTTCACAACTTTGTTCACATCCATCTCCAAGACTAGCATCTAGCATGTCCTTTCCCCTTTAAAACTCAGCTAACACATCACCTCCGCTGTGAAACTCCTCTTCTTTCCAGGCAAACTCTTCCCCTTCTGTCCTTCAAGCCCTCAAAAAGCCCCGTTTCTCATTCTTTCACTTTGCCTCCATACACCTACTCAGCTGAGTCACCTGGGGGAGCAAATGACCTTATTTGATTATTTCCATGTCAGAACCCCCTAAAACACAGGCCTTGTCTCCTACATGGAAAGAATGGAAGAAGGAGCAACAGTGCCTCCAAATAAAAGGAAGAGATTTAAAACTTTAGCTTTTGGGGACAACGCGATTGACTTCATCCTTGTGCAAAATAAATCATTTTCCACTTCCTGTCATTGACAGCACTTTGCAAATGAAATCATTCTAAAGCCATACCCTCTATCATGGGGGTAACTGCCACACGTTACCCCCAAATCATACCATGACATTTGTTAGACAAAATTTTGAGTGACAAGTATATAAAACCACATCACAGAAATCTAGGACCACAGAAATATCCAGCCCATTTTACAAAACTCCCACAAACTTGCAAAAAAAACCCCACAATGAACAAAAAAACAGCTCCCCACTGAGCATAACCCCATTCAGAATTCATTCTCTGACAGCACAGATCGCAGCTGCCAGGTACTGTGTGGTTACAGGCACATACAGAGTATGTTATTGAGGACATGACCTTGAATTATTCAGAACCGTTAAGGTGCTCAGAAGATCTGAAAGGGATTAGAAACCCCAAATGCCAATCTGCTGAGTAAATAGAAAGAAAAGGTCAAGATGCACACTTACTAAGGAGAAATGGGTGACAGAGTTATCCACCTCTATCTCTGGGAGCACGCGGAGGTTAAAAATAGCCCAAGAGGGCAAAGTAATACTCAGGATTGGCTTCTAGTCTTTACCCATTTTAGGCAGAGACTATTATCCCAGCTCCATGGGGATTCTAAAATTTTGAACATTTATGGAAGATTTGCTCCTGAGTGGAAAGTGCCTTAAAGTGTCGAATTCCATAGAAATTTTCAAAGTAATGTTATGGTCGCTCAACTTTCAGCCCAGACTTTAAACACTATGACAGCCATCATATAAAAATTATAGTCCGTATTATTATCTAGTCAAGTCTTTCTTTAACCGGCCACTTATTAGGATGGACACATAACCTCCAAGAATAAATGGGGCAGAAAATAAAGTCTTAAAGTGATAACTACTGGAAATATTTGTCATTTTGAGGCAGGATAGTCTGAAGCTAGGAAAATTCCTGGGCAAGTGGAATGAGGAAACTGAGACAAGAACATCAAACAAGGTCAAACAGTTCGGCAACTTAGAGCCCGCTGGTGAATCACAAGAGCATGTCTCCCCTAACCAAGGACACTTGGAAGTGAATGGCTTATACGCCTCCTCCCTGACCAGAGAATACACAGCTTAAATCTCCCTGGTCTGGGAGATAGAGAACAGACACCTAAGTAATGCCCTTTGTGCCAGCTAAACCCAAGGACAGATGAAGTCAGGGGAACAAGTAACAAAAAACCCATTAAAAGACAGACAGACCCAAGATAAAAGTAAAACAATGTAGCAGACCAAAGAATATTCCCCCAACCCCCACTACGTGTTCATTTTGACACATCAGCATATTAAAAATGCACCTGGAAAGCTGGTGAATATTCTCTTAAACCCTCCCCTAAGATTCTCACCTACAGAAAAAAAAAAAAAGATTAAAAGCCCTCAGGACAAAGAATTGGGATTGGTTCACCCTAGAGCACGTCCATGCCCCTTCTCAGGCATGAATCTTTCATTTCTTCCTAAACTCTAAGGGTCCCAAGGAGACTTGCAGCCAGCGGAGGAGCGGGCAGTGGCAGCTCGACCCAGGCTTACTCCTGATCCTGTCTCCAAGGCCCCCCTTCCTCTAAATTCCCAGTGGGCTAAAAGCAGCCCCACCTTGGCTCACTTCTTTTTTATAACTTTTCTAGGGAGCCAAAGCATAGTAGTGCCTTGTACTTCTCTCTCCTATTACTTCTTCTATCCTAAGTCTTTCCTTTGTTTCACTGTCCCCAGCCTTAATAAACATATTCTCGAAATCACCTGGACTTGTGCTGTGAGATCTTTCCTAGATGAAGTCCAGAACCCACACACCACAGGCCAGCCTGAGGCAGACTCACTCCAGGCCAGTGCCTGTCCAGTAACGACTTCAGGGAGCCCCTATCGCATGAAGGCCATTTAAAGTTAGAGACTGAGCAAAAGCAGTACCTGGGAATTATGGAACAGATCTTTGGGAGATGGGAGACTATTTCTGCTTGAGCATTTGGGAAGGGAGATGAGTGCCTGTCTTCCCCTCTTTACTTTAATTCTGAATAGTGGGCAACTGGGATGGGGGGTGGGAATATTCAAACAAATGTGAAACAAAAGTAATATTCACCATTTTGTAAAGCTTTTTGTTCTGGAACTTCTCAAACATACCCAAAAGTTGAAAGAATGGTCTACTTCCATAGACTTACCAGACAGCTTTAAGAATTAGCAACATTCTATCCTTCAGTTTCATCTCTTCACTTTCCAACCTTTTGTTCTAGAGTAAATATCAGACTTTATATCATTCCACTAAAAATACTTCCGAATCTGTCTCTATCAGGTAAGAACCTTTTAAAATAACAACAGCATCATATTCATAACCAACACAATTTATAATTATTCCTTAATATCATCTAACCCCCATTCTCTACTCATTTTTTTCTGATTAGCTCAAAAATGTCTTTTGGCATGGTGTATTTGAATCAGAATCCAAACAATATTCACACACTGTGTTTGGTTGATACATCTTATGTCTCTTTTAAGCGATATTATCTCCCCCTCTCTTTCTTTTGTCATGATACTTGCTGAAGATTCTAGATTTGGCTGATTGTACCTTCATGGTATTATTTTAAATAATGCTCTATCTCTCATATTTCCTATAAACTAGAAGTTTAGAAACTGAACTAGATTCAGATTCAAATTTGCGGGCAAAAATATTTTAAAGGTGATGCTTCAAGTCACATCAGGAGACAGGTAATATCTGTCTGTCTCACTTTCAGCGATGTAAATATTGTTTAGTGGTTTGGATGATATCATCCTGAATCATCCATAATACAGCATGCCATTAACATTTCACTTAATGATTTTAACATCCTGACTGCCTAGATCCATTCTTTCTTTGGCGTTAAAAATGGAAATATCCAAATCTTTCATTTCTTCACCTTTATTTTCTGCTACTCTTCTCTTTAAAGAAAGAAAAAAGAACCCTGACTGGCTCAGTTGGTTGGAGTGTTGTCCCATAGACCAAAGTGTCAGGGGTTCAAGTCACAGTCAGAGCACATGCCTAGGTTGTGAGTTTGGTCCACAGTCAGCGGGCATGCAAGAGGCGACCAATCGATGTTTCTCTCCTTCTCTCTCTCCCTCCCTTCCCCTCTGTCTAAAATCAATAAGCATATCCTTGGGTGAGGATAAAAGGAAAGGGAAGGGTAGGGTAAGGTAGGGTAGGGTAAGGAAGGGAAGGGAAGGGAAGGGAAGGGAAGGGAAGG
>VMDR010037002.1:0-10353 GCA_007922815.1 Macrotus californicus | reverse complement strand
CTATTGTAAATTGTGCTGCTATGAACATTGGGGTGCATAGGTTCTTTTCAATTGGTGTTTCAGGGCTCTTAGGGTCTAGTCCCAGCAGTGGAATTGCTGGGTCAAAAGGCAGTTCCATTTTTAGTTTTCTGAGGAAATTCCATACTGTTTTCCACAGTGGCTGCACCAGTCTACAATCCCACCAACAGTGCACCAGGGTTCCCTTTTCTCCACATCCTCTCCAACACTTGTCTATAGATTTGATTAGCAAAAAGAAATTCAAAGTAAAAATGACCTCAGGGCAAAGACCAAATCTAGGTACTGCTAGTAAAACATGGACTCAGAGTCAGTTACAAATTGAGAGTTAAGACCTGAGAAAATTTTAATGCAGTGCTTAGAATTAGAACCTCTTATCTAGACAAAACTATCTCTAACCATCTAAAGTCATGCATTTTAAAATATATATATATTTTATTGCCCTGGCTGCTGTGGTCCAGTGGATTAAGTGCTGGCCTGTGAACCAAAGAGTCATCAGTTCGATTCCCAATAAGGACACATGCCTGAGTTGCAGGCCAGGTCCCCAGTAGGAGGTGCACCAGAGGCAACCACACATTGATGTTGCTTTCCCTCTCCTTCTCCCTCCCTTTCCCTCTCTTTAAAAATAAATAAAATCTTTTAAAATTAGATTTTATTGATTATGCTATTACAGTTGTCCTGATTTTTTCCCCTTATCCCCCTCCACCTAGGGCCCCTACTCCCTCAGGCAATCCCCCCACCACTACTCATGTCCATGGGTCATGCATATAAGTTCTTTGGCATATCCATTTCCTGTACTGTACTTTATACCCCCATGGCTATTCTGTAACCACCTATTTGTACTTCTCAATCCCCTCACCTCTTCACTCATTCTTCTCCTCCCCCATCCCATCTGGCAAACTTCTGGTAACTAAATTCTTTTCTCTTGCTTTTAAGAGTCACTCTTATCTTTCACCTTTGACCTTTTAATAATATGTCTTTGAGTGAGCCTCTTTGCTTCCATCATAATTGAGACTCTCTGCACTTCCTGGACTTGCATGTGTATTTCCTTCACCAATTTAGGGAAGTTTTCTTTCATTATTTTTTTCAAATAGATTTCCAATTCTTATTTTTTCTCTTCTCCTTCTGGTACTCCTATGAGGTGAATGTCAGACCTCTTAAAGTTGTCCCAGAGGATGTTTATACTATTTTCATTTTTGAGGATTCTTTTTTTCTTCTTGTTCTACATGTTTTTTTTTGTTTCCTCATGTTCCAAATTATTGATTTGATTCACAGCTGCATTCATTCTATTGTTGTTCCCCTGTAAATTGTTCTTTATTTCAATTGGTGCATCCTTCATTTTTGAATGGATCTTTTTTATGCTGCTGAAGTCCTCATTAAGTTCCCTGAGCATCTATATACACAGTGTTTTGAACTTTGCATCTGATAGATTGCTTATCTCCATTTCATTGAGTTCTTTTTCTGGAGTTTTTACCTGTTCTTTCATTTGGGCCATGTTTCTTTGTCTCCTTGTTTTGTCAGCCTCCCTGTATTTGTTTCTATGTATTAGGTAGAGCTGCTATGACTCTGTGTCTTGGTAGTGTGGCCTAATGTAGTAGGGGTCCTGTAGGATCCAGTAGCACAGCCTCACTTATCACCCAAGCTGCATACTTGAGGTGCACCCTTCATGTGGGCTGAGTACACCCTCCTCTTGTAGTTGAGCCTTAGTTGCTCTTGGCAGATCAATGGGAGGGATTCACTCAGGCCAGCCTGCTGCAAGGACTAGCTATGGCCACTGACCACCAACCTCTGCTCTCTGTGGAGGATCAGGTGTGAAGGTGTCGGGTGGTGGTGCTCCAACTTGATCTGTAGCTGTCCATTGGGAGTGCTGGCCCTGGAGTTTTCCAGGTGGTACAGGCCAAGGTCAGCCCCAACCTGTGTTTTGCCCAGGCCCTTTGCCTGAGCTGTAAAGCAATTTGAGATCGCTGCTACTTGTGCTGACTTGGAGATTCCCAGGTGAAGCTAAACTCTGACTCTAATCTGGCTGCTGCTAGGGCTCACTGAAGCCAGCTGTTGCTTGTTTGACAGGATTTAGGATTCAAGACCAGCCATTCTTATGGAAAAGCAGCTTAGATTAGCCTGTAAATTGATGGAGTAGAGCCTCTGTGGATCTCCAATGTGGGTCACACAGCATTAGTCAGGTTGATGGAGTCTCAGAAAAAGCACCAGCCTACTGGCTCTGTGGGGGAAGGGCTCAGCAAAGGGACAATGGCCTCTGCCTGCCCCAATGCCAGACACTTCAGTCTCTCCCTGTATATCACTGGTGCCCTTCAAGCTGCCACCCCAGTGCTGGAGCTCAGAGGGAGTGAGTCTGAATAGGTAAGTCCATTGTGGGTTCCCCAAGAGGAACTGCTTGTGGTTCCAGCAGCCTCCTCCACCGATTCAATCCTCACTGGTTTTCACAGCCAGAAGTTGTGAGGAGTTATCTTCCTGACACTAGAATTCTGGGCTGGGGGCCTGGTGTGGGTCTGGGACTCCTTGCTTTTGAAATATCCCTCCTGAATTTTTATCCATGTGGGTGTGGGACCAGCTCATTCTGTGTCTGTATCCCCTTCTACTAGTCTGAATGGATGTGTTTCTTTAATTCTGTAGTTGTCAGACTTCCATTCAACTTGATTTCTGACATTCCTGAGTGATCGTTGTTCTACATTTTAGTTGTAATTTTGATGTGGTTGTGTGAAGAGATGAGCATGTCTGTGTATTCACCATCTTGACTGGAACCAGAGGTCATGCATCTTAAGGGCATAGTTTCATATTGTCTCACAAAATGAAGTATAAGGGGACCTGCCCCAGAAAGATTAGTACGTGTAGTTTTGATCTGATGGAATAAAACCCAATAAGGTTCATAGAGAACTCACAATGTTTTCAAGAGAATTTTAATTGCAAAACTACCACAAATGTGGACTAAAAAGAGATAGAAAAAAAGAAAAATAGGTCTTTGGGCATGGAAACTTCTGTGGCAGGAAGCAGACCGAGAAGCTACTTGACTGAAAACACTAGCTATTCTACGTCAATAGAAGGAGTAATTCAGTTGGTAGGGTCAGGAGCCTGCAGACAACTCAAGAGCCATGGGAAACCCCTCCCAGAGAGCACACATATATCCTGGCCAAGGAACATACCTTGTAGCTTGCCTCTGGAGCCGAGAAGACTTGGGTAATATTCTCTGACAGATTTCTGAATTGTCGTGAACTAATAATCTACATAAGCCCTCTGCTTTCCACTTCTTGAATGGAAGTTATCCTATCCACCATATGCCACCTTATGCTCAAAGCTTTACCTGGCAAAAGGGACTTTGCAGATGTAATTAAGTTAGGAATCTTGAGATGGGAAGAGTGTCCTGAATTATCCAGGTGAGCCCAATGTAATAATTAGGAGGGTCCTTCTCAGAGATGAGTAAGAGTTGTGGGATCAAAGGGAAGGGAATATGACAACAGGAGAAGGGGATGGGGGAAGAGAGAGAGAGAGGGAAAGAGAGATGGTTAAAATGTCACACTGCTGGCTTAAGGATGGAAGAAAAGGTTAATAGCCAATAAATGCAAGTTGCCTCTCGAAGCTGGAGAAGGCGAGGAAACAGATCCTCATCTACAGCCTCCAGAAGAAATGCAGGCAAGCCAATACCTTGATTTTAACCCAGTGAAACTGCTTTGGGACTTCTGATCTCCAGAATGGTAAATTTGTGTTGATTTGTTACAGCTGAAATTGGAAACTAACATACTGTCTAACTACTGCGCATTGGGTATGTGGAGGAAAGATAACTTGTCTTAGCTCACAGGTCTTTGAGGGGTTGCACATGTGTATCTCCAGCTCTGGCACGTGAACCTGATGCCACAGTGAGCTGAGGCTTTGGAGTACACAGAGGTACTCTATATGAACATACAAAGAATGTATTTTCCATGTGAGAGGGTCATTAATGGTGTGGCCAGGGGATAAATTGGAGTAGATATCCTCTGAAAATAGTTGCCATCCATTCCTTCCCTCCCTGCATGTGTATGCTGCTCCTCACATCAGGAGGTAAAGTTTATTGCCTTCTTGTACCTTGTCTGGCTTTGCAACTCCCTTGACCGGTAGAATTCAGAGAAAATGAAGCTATCAGTTTCAGATCTAGCCTTCAAGAGGACTGACAGCTTCTGCCTTCTTTCTCTTGTAAATAAACCGTCATGTAAAAAAATCTGTGTGAGGACCATCACTGGGTGAAGAAGTCAGGCACAGTCAGGGCTGCCTGGTAGAAAGAGCAGCCTTGTAAAGATGAAGCCATCTTTGGAGAATTTATGGACCAAAATCAAACTAACTAGTTAACTGACCACTTAACTAACTAACTAAACAAAAAAACCCAGTTATGCCCAGCGTTGGCTGCAGAATCATGAGAAATGATATATGCATTGCTATAGAGTTCTGAATTGATTTGCTCTGCAGTAATACATAACAGAAGACTTAATATGTTCATAATAAAGAAATTGTGATTTCAGGATCTGTCTACATTTTAACATTAATAAATCTAAAATTATCTTTTTACATTGTCCCAACAGGGAGTTTTAATAAAATGTAATTTGGGTAAAGTAAAATCTCCTGTTTTAGCAAAAAGTCTCCCAATATACCTGCCTCAATAGAGATCGATTAAATCAGGCATGGCAAACTCATTTTCACCGGGGCCACATCAGCCTCAAGGTCGCCTTCAAAGGGCCAAAATAATTTTAGGACTGTATAAATGTAACTACTCCTTAACTGTTAAGGAGTTGAAATTACATCCGGCCCTTTGAAGGCAACCGCAAGGCTGATGTGGCCTGCGGTGGAAATGAGTTTGACACCCTTGGATTAAATTATATTTAGACACCTCTGGATTAAATTATATTTATCATGTTTTTATAGTTTACTTAGATTTTTCTGCTTTCAACTACTATTTTTTTACTTTCTCTACCTAAGTTTGTATGTTACAATTTTACCACTTAACCCTGTGAGGTATCATTCATAATGAAAGAAATTAAACCCTTGAAGATAAAATAATCAGCCATGCAAAAAGTTTTGCCCTCTCTAAACCCAATAATCTTGACTGTTCACATTCAGGTGTGGTTTGCTGGGTCTAAATCCCTAGACAGAAAAATAGATCAGTGGACGGATGGATAGGTAGATAAATGAGTAGATAAATGGACAGGTAGCTAAATAGACAAACAATTAGATAGATAAGTAGACAGATAAGGCCTTGTCAACTTGGAAATTTCTTGCACAAATATTGATAATGATGAAGGCTAAAGTCTCAAATAAGCACGTATTACCAATACCCATAGGCAATGAGTTGCAAATGCTACAAAGTGAAATCTGCTGTCAGTCTTCAAGTCTTTTTTTTACCCTTACTAATATGTCTAAAGAAATAGTTCTTCCTTTTGCATCTGTATAAGTTACTTACTGCTGTGTAAAAAAATTCCTCCAAATGTAGCAGATCAAATCTATTTATTATTTTACGCAGTTTCTGAAGTTCCAGGGCCCAAGAGCAATTGAGCTGAGTGATTCCAGCTCAGGGTCTCATAGTCAAGCTGTTAGCTAGATCTGTCTGTGGTCAGCTCAAGGCTTCACCCGGGCTGATAGATCAGCCTTCAAGTTCACTCATGTGGTTATCGGCAGGCCTCAGTTCCCTCAAATTACCATCTAATATTGCCATCATTAACATAAAAGAGATTAAGTTTGAATACAAAGTAGAAAAATATAATCATAGACTAAAGATAAATCTCTCCTGATAGAACTGTGAAATTTAAAGAGATAAAAAACAAGATATTATCCTAACATTCAAAACATCTGTACAGATTGGTTAATATGTGACATTTTATTTTATATTATAGCATATTACCTATCTTTAGGGATATTATAGTACATCATGGATATGCTTCATGAAGAGTTGGTGAGGAAAAAAGGAGAAAGTCTACCATTTTTGAAAGTGATAAATTATACAGGCTCTCATTAATGTCTAATCTATGTTAATTGCTTATATTAAATAATAACTATTAGTTTGTGGGTGCAGATAACATCAAATCTGTGATGTATTTCTGAGCTTAAGTACCTGTGTATATATGCCCAGTTTTGCTTGATTATCTTGTGATATAAACCTCCTAGGAGAAAAAAAAATGTCTTTTTTGGCTTCTGAATTTTTTTTCTTCTTTTTATTGCTCTTAAAAGGAAATTTCAATGATGGTACCGATGACTGTAAGCCGCAGTGACGAGAGACTCCTGTGATGATAGCTTGAAAACTTCAGAAACTGCTCCAGGGATGATAACTAGCAGGAAGAGTATAGCAACGGCATTACATATGGTTCACAGGCAACCATGTCTCCAAATTTTGAATAGTCTGCACTGAGGATTTATTTTGTGACAATTTTTGCAGAAAGAGTGTGTTCTTATTATTGATGATGAAACAATACACACAAAATGTAAATGAATTTCCTTTTAACAAAGCTATCATTTAAATTATGGTTAGAAGCATTCTTCATTTTTTATTTTTTGGCATAATATTGATCTGAAAATGGAAATGACAATTGTTTTATGGGCAATATACTCATAATTAGAGCTGCATGGAAAATTTTCACATCATCTGGAAATTATTTTTGTTGGAGTTTTTCATTTTTTTTCCCAGGGCCTTTTTGTTAATTTAGTCATACATAAAAATAGTTTTGTATAAAAACAACTTCCCATATTCTCTATTCTAAAATTATGATCTATTTTTACCCAAGGAAAGAATATAGTAAGCATGTATGTGAATTGGAAAAATCAGTGAACACAGAGAGTTATCTCCATATTCATATTTGATTATTCAAGATTTTTGCAGAAAGCAAGCTTGGATCATTTAGGGAGGCTTTCAGCTCTCCAAAGAGAAAACTCAATTAAGTGTGGCTTAAATAATGAGAAAAATTAATTCAAGAATTATAACAAGAAGCTGCACTATCTGTGGCTCCAGAATTGTTGAATTCGACATCTCTGAGGGGATCTTGGCTTTGCTGTCACGATGGCCAGATCAGCCATGCTGCTCCAAGCACCCTGTTTTTCCATATCAGTGAAAAAGGCAAGCAGAAAGGACAGGGGTTCCCTTCATATATCTATGTTTTATCAGTGCAAAAGTTCTTTTCAAGGTCAACAGCAAAGGGAATTTTTCTGGAAAGATTATCCTATGGTCCACACCAATTAAATAAAAGGGCCTATAGATTAGCTACATTCTTTAGTCGATGTCCAAAGTCAACTTGTCTACTTGGCTATTATCTCTTCTTTATAAAGTAGTAAAAAAAGAAAGCGTTTGACATTTTTTTGTTCAGATTTCTAATACAGAGGAAATCTGAATATATTTTAACCCTTAACATTTTGAATACTTCATGAACATATTTCTGCAGTTGGCTTCTCTGGATTCAGTCTGAATGTTAACAATTAATCATGACTATGCCAGGCCAAAGTTCAATATTTAGAATCATAAAGACCTAAGTTGCAGGTTTTTATGTGGTATTGGGAAAATTGCTTTCTTTCATTTGTAAAATGTGGATAATGGTAGTACCTACCTCATCAGGTGTGTGCATGTGTCTGCAGAGGGGACATTCAATGAGATCATGCACATAAACCTTCAGGCATATTGTCTCACAGAGTAAATTTTCAATAAATATAATTGCAAAATATTGTTAATGATGATGAAGAAGATTCAGTCTCTTATATCTGTTGCTCTAAACCAGAAGCTAAATATGTGCCAAATGAGCCACATACCCATAATTATATGTTAACATAAGATAATTAAGTAGTGAGCTTTCACTTTAATTTGTGCCCTTCTGTACTGTCATTTATTGAATATTTACTGTTTTCTAGCCATTATACAAAGCTCTTTACTTACCTTGTTTCGTTTGACTTCCAATTAGTATTTGTTTTATAGGAGAAAAAATGGGTTCAAAAAGGTCAGATAACTTGCAGCCACTGCCAGGGTGTGGCAGGGCAGGGGTTCAGGCACAGGTCAACTTTGTTTCCGGCCTTGGCTTTTAATTGCTGCAGAATTTTGCTTCTCTTTTACTATGGTTTCATTAACATGTTTTTTTTCGAAAACCCATCTGTATAGTTAAGTTCTAAACTGTACATATTGCCCTTGGGTTTAGGTACTCCCAAGTTTTGTTTTCATTTTTCCCTTTCTTTGGTACTCTTCATTCTTCATACTTTCTCTCAGGGTTACATTTTTAAGGCACTTGTAAAGTATTCTTATAAAAACTTCTGCAAACTGTTAACTAGCTTCCTTGAACAAACATTGGCATTTGAAATAATTTCTTGATTTTCCCCTTAAAACTTGTGATATTTACTGAATTTCTTCCTGGTTAATAAAGTACTTTAGATTTCTAGTAGAAATATCTAAACAGATAGTAAAGAAATTTTATGTTAAAATTTGCCTCTTATATTGTAATCTTGAATTTTGGGTGGATGGTATAAATGTCCATAGTTCATGTTATGGGCTGAATTGCATATCCTGAGACCATGTTGAAGTTCTTACCTTCAGTTTCTCAGAACGTGACTGTATTTGGAGATAAGGACTTCAAAGAAATGGTTAAATTGAAATGAGGTTGTTAGGGTGCACCCAGTGCAAGCAGACTGCTGTGGTAAGACAAGGAAGTTTGGATACACAAAGGAAAACCAGGAATGCCTGCACAGAGAAGAGACCCTGTGAG
Source organism: Macrotus californicus (assembly GCA_007922815.1). Classification (NCBI taxonomy): domain Eukaryota; kingdom Metazoa; phylum Chordata; class Mammalia; order Chiroptera; family Phyllostomidae; genus Macrotus; species Macrotus californicus. The sequence goes on along the minus strand of VMDR010037002.1, from coordinate 1,630 downwards.
TTCACATCTAAAAGGTTTCTAAATACAAGCCAAGAAGAGAGTCTTCAGGAAAGACTAGACCTGCTGACACCTTGATCTTGGACTTCTAGTCTCTCTAGAGCTGTGAGAAAACATATTTCTGTTGCTTAAGCCACCCAATCTGTGGTATTTTGTCATGACAGCCCTAGTACACGAATAGTTTATTTATTTAACAAATACAACAAATGTCCACTCTACTCCAGATATGTTCCTAACACCTGAAGATGCAATGTTGCATAAAGTAGAGCATCCTGGCAACCGTGAAGTAGATGTGGAATGTTAGTACACGGAGGAAAAAAACAGAGTAGAAGGAAAGCCTGAGAGCTGCTTTTTCCTATTGATGTTGTTGGTAGAGAGAAAGATCAAATTCATGATCATGGTAATGTCCCATGAAAATAATTTTCAGGTGAATTTTTTAAACTCTCACCTGGGGGTGTGTTTATTGATTTTAGAGAGCAAGGGGGAAGACAGAGAGTGAGAGAGAGAGAGAGAGAGAGAGAGAGAGAAAGAAACACATCTATATGAGAGAAACATGGGTCACTTGCCTCCCATGTATGCTCTGCCCAGAGATTGAACCTGCAACCTGAAACCTAGGTATGTGCCCTGAGTGGGAACTGAACCCACCACATTTGTTATCTGGGACAATGTTCCAACCCGCATAGCCACCCAGCCAGGGCAGGTTAATTTTTGATAAAGATAAATATAACTTAGACCTTGTTAAGTTCATATCACTTATATATTTGTAATCAACTGTACAATGTAGCAGATAAAAATGTTAAGCACGATTTATACAAATAGGTAATGCCTTGCTCTATCTTCCTGTTACCTAGTTTATATGTATCTTCTGATTTACACAAAGTTGAAATGCCTCATATGAAAGTGGCACACTTAGACTTATAAGATAAATCGATTTGAATATGAGAGTGGTGACACATGGAGGGACTGTGAGTTTTCAGACAGTATTCCACCTTGGAACAGGTGAAATGTGGCATGATGAGGTGCCAGGGGTCTGAGGCTCCTGGTACTATTGACCTGGACTTTCTGGAAACAGGTGAATGCAGCGGAGATTAAGTGCTGTGTGAAATTTTGAAAGAGCCATGTCCCTAAAGTCTATATTAATCTGAGACTCTTTTGTACAGAAGCAGAATAAAGATAAAGGAGATATTTCACTGTCCTCTTCAGAACAACAGAGATGCCACTATTGTTTGGAACAATGCTGTGAGGAAAAAAAAATGAAAGAGAAAGAAAAAGAAAAGAAAGACAAAGACATAAAAGGCAAAAAACAAAAAGAGAAAAAATAGAAAGCCAGCTTCATTTCTGTTTCTAGTTGTGTTAGTTGTATGCCTTGCTTTTTCCTTATAGAATTTAATAGCTCTATTTTCTCTTAATTTTAGTGAAAATGCATTAAAAATGTTGACATCATGTATTATGCTAATAATTTGTCTTAAGTGTTATTTGTTATGTTAAGTACCTTCCACTCCAAGTTGGTCAAGAGTTTTATTAGCAATAAATGATCAATTTAATCAAGCGTGTTCAGAATTTTAAAAATTATATAATGGTTCCATTTTCACTATATATATCCATTCTCTATAAATATGATCAATATAGACTT
>VMDR010037001.1:0-10347 GCA_007922815.1 Macrotus californicus | reverse complement strand
TGGTAGGTAGAAGATAGACAGGGGGAGGTTAAGAATAGTATAGGTAATGTAGAAGCCAAAGAACTCATATATATGACCCATGAACATGAACTAAGGAGGGGGAGTGTGGGGGGAAGGGGTGTGCAGGGCAGGGGGTGGGGAGGAGATGGGACAACTGTAATAGCATAATCAATAAAATTATTAAAAAAAGAAAAATAAAGTAATTGTTGATAGATATGTATTTTTTGCCATTATTTTTTATTCTTTTTCTTTTTCTTCTTAAAGAAGACCCTTTGCTCTGACGGTATGACTTAGTTGGCTGGGTGTTGTTCCACAAAGCAAAACGTTTGATTCCCAGCCAGGGCAAGTGCCTAAGTTGTGGGTTTGGTCCCAGACTGCTTGCAAGAGGCAACCGATCAATGTTTCTTTCCCTTTCTTTCTCCCACCTTTCCCCTCCCTCTAAAAATAAATAGATAAAATCTTTAAAATAAGTATAAATAAAATCTTTTTAAAAAGTAAAAAGACCCTTTAACATTTTTTATGCTGGTTTGGTGGTAATGAATTCCTTTAACTTTTTCTTGTTTGGGAAACTGTCTTTTGATTCTGTACAATAGTTTTACTGGGTATTGTAATCTTGGTTGTTCTTGCTTTTCATCCTTTGAATATTTTGTGCCTATTCCTTCTGGCTACAAAGTTTCTGTTGAGAAATCAACTGACAGTCTAGTCTTATAGGGGGCTCCCGTGTAGGTAAGCAACTGCTTTTCTATTGCTGCTTTAAAGATTCTCTTTTTGTCTCTTAACTTTTGGAATTTTAATTATCATGTGTCTTGGTGTGGGCCTCTATGGGTTCATCTCCCTGGACTTGTATGTCTGTTACTTCACCAGGTTAGGGAAGTTTTCCGTCATTATTTTTTCAAACAGGCTTTCAATTTCTTGCTCTCACCTCTTCCAACAACCCCATGATATGAATATTGGTATGCTTGAAGTGTCCCAGAGACTCCTTATATTATCCTCATTTTTGTTTTATTCTTTTTTCTTTTTGCTGTTCTGATTAGATATTTTCTGCTTCTTGATAATCCAAATCACTGATTTGATTCTTCGCTTTGTCTAGTCTGCTGTTGATTCCTTGTAATTTATTCTTTAAAAAATTTTTATTTTATTTTATTTTTTAGAGATAGGGGAAGGGAGGGAGAAAGAAAAAAACATTGTGTGAGAGAAACATCTATCAGTTGCCTGTTTCATGCCCCCGATGAGGACCAGAACCGCAACCCACGCAGATACTCTGACCAGGAATTGAACTGGTGACCTTTTGTTTTATAGGCCTGCAATCAACCCACTGAGCCACACCAGCCAGGGCTGTAATTTATTCTTTATTTCAGTTAGTATATCCTTCATTTCTGACTGGTTCCTTTTTATGGTTTCCATGTCTTTTTTTATGCTATTGAAATTCTTACTAAGTTTCTTAAGTATCCTTATAACCATTGTTTTAAACTTGTATCTAGTAGTTTGCTTGCTTCAATTTTATTTAGTTCTTTTTCTGAAGATTTCTCCTGTTCTTTAATTTGGAACCTGATACTTTGTCTCCATATTTTGGCTGCTTCCCTGTGTTCGTTTTTATGTATTAGGTGGAGCTGCTACATCTCCTGGACTTGGTAGAGTGTTCTTGTATAGTAGGTGTTCTTTAGGACCCAAGGTCACCCGAGCTGGGGTCTCCAGGTGTGCCCCTGTGTGGGCTGTGTGCACTGTCCTATTGTAGTTGTTCCCTGATTGCTGTTGGAACATCGCTGGGAGGGACTGACACCCAGGCCAATTAGCTGTGAGGACCTGCTGCTGTGCAGTGTCTAACACCACGGAGCAGCACTTGCTTCAGTGGGGCTTTGGTGCCCACCAAGTCTGGCCCTTGAGTGTGTTACTCATGGAGGTGTTCAGGTTGTCATCTGGTGTGGTTTGAAGCTGTTTACCAGGCGCACTGGCTCTGGGGCTTTCCTGGAGGTGCAGGGTCAGCCACCACCTGTGCCCTGCCCTGGCCACCTGTCATGGGGTACAAAGCCATCAGGAAATGGCTGCTACTTGTGCTGTTCTTGGAGGTGCCTGGGAGAGACCAAGGTTTGACCTGAGGAGGCTGGCTGCAGCTAGTACCAGGCATGGGGCCACTTAGCAAGAGGTACAGGGTGTACAGAGATTTTAGAAAAGTCTGAAGCATGAGCCAAGACTGGCCATTTGTATGGAAAAACCATTGGAAATGGCTTGGGTGGGGCCAAAAGTTAGGTGGGGCAGGGCAAACAGCGTTAGTCTGGTCAATGGAGACTCAGATAACGGCACCACCTGCCTGCTCTGTGAGGAGAGGGCTCAGCAGAGGGACAGTGGCCTCTGCCAGCACTTCTGTCTGCGAGAAAGCTGCCCCTCCAGTTCTCACTCTGATTCCAGACAGTTCAGATCCTCCCCATAAGTCCTTGGTGCCTTTCGAGCTGCTGGAGCTAAGATGAGTGAGTTTGAGTAAGCCTGTGTGTGCAGACCCTTTAAGGGGAATGCCTGGGACTCCAGGAGCCTGTGTCTCACTCAGCCACAGTCTCCATTGGTTTTTACAGCCAGAGTTATGGGGACTTCTTTATTGGCCCTGAAACTGTGGGCTGGCATTTCTGGCATGGGGCTGGGACCCTTTGTTCCTTGAGGGGGGAGGCTCGGAAGGCAAGACATTCCTCCTGATTTTTAACTGCCACACGTGGGTGTAGGACCAGCCTGTTTCATGTCTTCACCCCTCCTACCAGTCTCAATGCGTCAGCTTCTTTATATCCTTAGTTACAGGACTTCTGCTGGATTTCAGACATTCTGAATGAAATTTGTTCTATAATTCAGTTGTAATTTTGATGTGGTTGTGAGAGGTTCTGAGTACCACTGTTAACTACTCCACCATCTTGACTGGAACCAGTTGTGATATTGTTTCAATGAAGGCCTTAGCCAGTCTCATGAAGCCGGGATCACCCTTTAGTGTTACTCCAAATTGGAGCACAGTGGCCTGGTTTTTGGACATGGGCTATCCCAGAAAGAGAATATGACTGTGGGTGAGGCTGTACTCTTTCAGCAGAGGAGAGGCAATTCTGAAGAGGACTGATAGCTGAGGGGTGTCTTCTGCTAGTACTTTTCAGCAGCTGGGACAAAAGCGTTCAGTCCTAAAGGGATGTCTTGTGTAGTTGATGTTATTAGTTTTCATTAAGGGGAGTCAGGGTCAAGATGATATGTGTAAACAAATCATAATGTGCTGTGGAAATGTGGAATCCCAGAAGAAAGACTAATTGCTAGTTGGGTTAGGGAAGGCTGACAGAAGAGATGACATTTGAGCTAGGTTTTAAACAGTGAGTTAGTAGGTTGTTTGGTAAGGGCAGAGGTGGAGAGGGGGGCATATTTCATTGAGTCAGTGACATTTCATAGCATAGTCAGGAAACTGGATTATTTGTTCGAAGAGCAAAGAGTTAAATTGTTAGCCATTCTTTAATTTCTAGTAGTCATAATAATCATGAGGCTCTTTTCAAAATCTTAGTTTGCTTCCATGATGATAATTCTTTAAAAATCATTTAAGAAACCCAGTATGATCAGGGTTGAGACTAAGCCATCCTCACCAGAACCAGAAAGATAGGCTGAGCTTGAGTATGGTGCTTTTCTTCCAGTCAATTGCATTTGGTCCCTGCATCGTCCATTGTTCTTGGGTTTGGAACAGATGAATTTCCTTAATACTACATATGTTCTTGCTTGTTGCTTAGTATATTCCTTTCTAGGATTGAAGGTGTTCATGGGAATTCAGAAGATAGTTTAAGCTGGGGATCCACCACTTACCACTTGTTTAACCTTGGTAAACTTGCTAAATACCTGATTCTGTTTTCTGATCTGTAAGGTGGTAATGCATAATATCCTTTCAGGGTTGTTGAGATAATATATAAGAGCTTAGAAACTGAGGTATATTTTTTTTTAGAATTATTTTATTGTTGTTCAATTACAGTTGTCTACATTTTCTCCCCACCACTCTTCCCCCTCAAGGTATTTCTCAGGATATTTTATTACTACTTAAAATCCCTTTTGAAATGTGTATGTGTGAATCTAGTTTTCTGTGTTAAGATAAGATTATTAAAAATCAAATTTTGATTGTTAGGAGCTGTGGACTGGTTCTATGGAAAAGAGATTCACCAGTTAATATAGTAAAGGTCCATTCTGTCACTTTATGACACCCGATAAAATCAGGAAGGCAGGAAACTTAGAGCATATCTCAATACTGAAAGAGAAATGATGATCACATGAAATAGCCTATAGTTCCAAAGTAATGCATTGGAGTCACTTGAGGAGCCTTTCAAAATATAATTGTCTTCATCTTAACCCTGGGTATTTTAGTTCAATATTTTTAGAGTGGGACCTGGGGGGGGGAATGTGTTTTGAAAAGTTTGCCAGCTGATTCTGATGTGGCCCACTGGTTTCAGTGAGCTTTGTTTAAAGGAGTTATTAAATTCCTCGATGCTGGGATAAAGAACTAAATTTTAGAATTTTTTTCTAGAAGAGTTGAGACAGAATATTAACTTCTATAAATACATTAGGTATTTAGAGACAGCTTCATCTTTTCCATTGTTGCGCAAAATGTTTCAGGTGTTAGAGTACCTGGAAGTGCTAATGGACACTAGAACAACAACAAAAACCTGTTATACTTAATTTTATTATGTGAACAAGGCATGGTTTTACTAGAAGAAAAAAACTGCATTGTGTGTATATAATAGGAAAATCACTGTGCCTGTCAAAAAAATCCAAATAAAATGTGATTGGCTATAGATGAGGTTTTGTTTTTCTTTTTTAATCCTCACCTGAGGACGTGTTGATTGATTTTAGAGGGAGTGACATCGATTGATTGCCTTCGCACATGCCCTGCCTAGGGATCAAACTGCAACCTCTTTTTTTCTCTTTTCTTTTCTTTTTTTCTTGGCGTGGGCAACCTTTTTTCGATGTACAGGACACTTTGATCCAATTCAGTAAGTGACTGGGTGCATAATTTAGATACTGAAGGGCAATCATTCATGTGAGGCTGGAGGGTTTTCACCGAAGCTATTCTGCAGTGTTCCCAGAAGTAGGAGAAAACAGATAAGTAAGAAACCATAGAGAAAAGTCTTAAGTAATCTCAAAGAGAATGTCAGGGCACCAGAATCTGTAGGACTTGGAGATGGGAGGAGGGGCCACGTAGTTTGAAAATAGTTAATACTACATTTTATATACAAAATAGGGAGGAAAACTGTTTTACAATTCAAGCTATGGAAAATAAACCCTGACAAAAATTTTAGCTTCTCAGGCGGTTAGAATAGCAGAATATCATTGTAATTTTTTATGGGAATTGTACACAACCTCCTAGGTGAGCCATGTCAAAATCTGGTATAGTGGACCTGAAATCTTCATTAAAAGGGTAGGCTTATGTTTTAAAAAGCTGAAAAACACTGTTTTATGTGGGATCTGGAGTTTAACCCCACATTATGCTATTCATTCAGCTCGATTTCAGAAGCTGAATTTATGAATGATAGTAAACATGCTACATTTTAAACAGGCCTAAGGGAGTTTATGGCCTGATAGATGTTTTCTGAAATAATTACATTGTATTCTGTGGTCTTTAAGCTGATACTTTTTTTTCTTCTTTCCAGCTTTCTGAAGCAGAGTCATTTTGAAGATGTTTAATAAGTCATTTGGAACTCCCTTTGGGGGTGGTACAGGTGGCTTTGGCACAACTTCAACATTTGGGCAGAGTAAGTTTAAAAAAAACAAAAGTTGGGGAGGAATCACAAACTATTCTTATTAACAACGAACTGACTGATGGCTTTACATAGGAGTTTTATTCATACTTTGGGTTTTGGTAATAATATCTTTTTGAAAAATGATCAGGATAAGATCTTATGAAAATTTTCTAAGAAAAATAGAAATAAATTCAGAGTTTTCATAGCTTTCTGATCATCGGTATATGCTTAAAAGATTTTTATATTGGTCTTTTTAACAGAAAGTTTGTTTGTTTCTAATTTTCAGACCAAGTCCCTAATCCCCTTCCAGCCTTCCTGAGATCCACTTCCCTTCCCACCCAGCATTGTACCTGACACTCCTTAGTTACCTATAGCAACCCTTAGTTACCCTTATTAATTCGTTTTAAAACTTTTTGTTTAAAAATTTGTGGGGTTTTTCTTTGAGGCAACATTGGTTAATAATGTAAGTTTTAGGTATACAGCATAATTTGATATCAGTACACTGTAGCATACTCACCACCAGAAGTCTGGTTTCTGTCGCCATACATTTGACCCCTTTTACCCATTGAGCCCTCTCCTCAAACCCCCGTCTCCTTGCTAACCACCAGTCTGTTTGTATCTGAGTGGTTTTTTGGTTTGTTTATGTTTCTCTCGTTTTATATTCCACGCATGAGTGAAACCATGCAGTTTTCTCCTTGTTTTTTGTTTGACTTATTTCACTTAGTGTAGTACCCTCAAGCTTCATTCATGTTATCACAAATGGCAATATTTCATTTTGTTTTTGTTTTTTTAATGACTGATTAGTATTTCATTGTGGTTGTATGTATGCGTTTGTATATATGTATGTACAGGATCCGGCACAAATAACACCCCCTTTTTTAATTACAAAATCATAAGCATGTAATTTTGTAGCATAACAATATCATACTCAAGCATGCCATGACATTTTAGGTGAAATATTCAAATTAAAACTATAAATTATTACAACCCTACCAACCACACTCAAGCAGGTGTTATTTCTGCCAGACCCTGTGTATCTCACATCTTTATCCATTCATCTATTGATGGACACTTAGGTAATTTCCATACCTTGGCTATTGTAAATAATGCTGCAATGAACATAGGGTTATGGGAACATACGAACATATTTTCAAATTAGTGGGTTTTTTTTAAAGATTTTGTTTATTTTTAGAGAGAGGGAATGGGAGAGGGAAAAGAAAGGGAGAGAAACATCGACACATTGCCTTCCACACATGCCCTGAACGGGGGTTACTGAACCCAAAACCCAGACATGTTTTGACTGGAAATCAACCAGTGACCTTTTGCTTTGCAGGACAACCAGCTGAGCCACACCAGCCAGGGCTCAAATTAGTGTTTTCATACTCTTCAGATAACTACCCAGATGAAAAATTGATGGTTCATATGGTAGTTTTATTCTTAATTTTTTGAGGAACCTCCATGCTGTGTCCTGTAGTTGCTGCACTAATTTACAATCCCACTAACATTTTTGCTCCACATCCTCGCCAGCACTGTTTCTTGTCTTTTTGGTAATAGCCATTCTAACAGGTGTGAGGTGATCATAATTACACAGAAGTGTCATGAATTGTCATGTGCTTGTCTCTCAGTTTCAGCAATCAGCATTTTCCTAGTCTTATTTTTAATCCCTTTCTTTTTAGGGGAAAAGGAGTATTTTAATGCAATCCCAGAAACTTACTCTAACTGATCAAGATTTTTAAAAAGCATAACTATAACCCTCAGTCACACCTAATACAAATGACAATAGAGAACGTCTTTCATGTATCTTCTGACCTCCTTAAAGTACTCTACATCTAGGTCCTTGGTTTTTTTAAGTCAGCTTTGGGTTTTTTTCCTTCTAATATTTCCCATCATAGAACTATGGAATTAGGATCTCTGGAGTTGGAACCTGAGTATATGTTTTGAAAGCACTTCCCAGGTCATTCTGATGTGCTCCTCAAATTAAGGACCAGCCATTCCAGTGACTATGGAGTGTACGGTGTGTGTGGAGAGACCTAACACTTCAATTTTGTTGATTTTACCTTTGTAGGGTTAGCCAAAAAGTCCGTATGTTTTTTATTTCTGATAAATAAAAGACATTTTAATTTTCACTGATAACTTAATCGATTTGAGTATTTTGAGTATGTCAGCTATCTCCCATGTGGTATAACATTGATTGTTCTCAATGTCTCGATTTTGGTCACTGTCAATTTTGAGTGGTCTACCCAACCATGGAGCTTCATCCAGCAACAAATCTCCAGCATCAAGCTTCGCAAACCACTTTTGACATGTTTGGTCAGTCACAGCACCTTCTCCATACACTGCACAGATCTTTTCTTTGCGTTTCAGTCGTGTTTTTGCCCTTCTTGAAATAATAAAGCTTAATATGCTGAAAAGGTTGCTTATTTTTTCCATCTTCAATATTAAAATGGCTATACAAAAATTCAGCAATTTTGATTTTTTTTAATGCATACTGATATGACAGCTGTTACAATACAATCTAACAAAATTGTTTTGAATGAAGTTAAAGACTACTAAGTGCTACAAGATCCACCTTATGGGAAAAAAACAAATGAACTTTTTGGCCAGCCCAATATGTAACTCATAGTCACTGGTTACCTTGGCACTCTTTTTCATAACTTTTATTGAAGTTGTGCCTTTTTACTTTGTTTTCTTACCTTACCTGGTGACAATAAATAAAATGTGGCTTAATTTTAACTATAATTTGTAGTCTGATGGAATTTTGATAAAATAGTTTAGACCAGTGGTCATAATGCAAATACAGAATATTAACACATAATAATAATCTTTTTCGTTGTGTCACCTGGTTTAGATAATACCTGGATTTGGCTTTTTCAGATACTGGCTTTGGCAGTACTAGTGGAGGGGCATTTGGAACATCTGCATTTGGTTCTAGCAACAATACTGGAGGCCTGTTTGGAAATTCACAGACCAAACCAGGTAGGGGCTTTATTTGGAATAGAATTGGTTTACTCATAGCTGATATAGGACTTTACATAGTGTCTGTATAGTGGCTGTGAAGTCTGTTTAACTATTTTTATCCCTCTCCATCTCCCAGGAGGATTATTTGGTACCAGTTCATTTAGCCAGCCAGCTACCTCCACAAGCACCGGCTTTGGGTTTGGCACATCAACAGGAACATCAAATAGCTTGTTTGGAACTGCAAGCACAGGGACCAGTCTTTTCTCATCCCAAAACAATGCCTTTGCACAAAATAAACCAACTGGCTTTGGTAGTAAGTAGGACATCATTGACATCTGCATGTAACAATTTGATTTGCCTATTGAATGTATACTCTTTTTCCCTCAGTTCAAAGCCCCCCTACATACACTTTTTCCTCCTCCAGGTGGCAGAATCTCAGGGAGAGGAAAACTTGAAAATGTACTAGAAGTTTAATAGCCTGGAAAGGAGGTTGATAGATATACATCTCACAAGAGTGGAAATCAGGGAAGCATTAGTATTTTAGGGATATGTAGAAGTAGAGGCACCTGATATAGAATGAGCAGAGATAGGATGAAAAGCCACATCAGAGTAGTGCCATCGATATTAAGACAGGAGAATTTCCAGGAGCCATGTGTGTAGCCAACAGTATTGTATGGCATGGGCACCTTCTTGTCTCCATTTCACATATGGTGTGAAGAGACTAAAGCAGCAGTGACAAGTAGAAGCCATGACGTGGTTATTCCTCCATTTCTTGCCTGTGGCAGATATTTTTAATTGATAGCATCTTTCTCCTTTAGTCTAAATGTGGCCTGGGATGCTTCTCCACACAGCACTTTAGTTGAACAGATGTAACCAGTGAGTTGATGCATTCCCAGCACAAGCAAATGCCAGAATGATTAAGTTATCAAGCTGTTAATATTTTACAAACGGAAAGTGTTTGTGGGGGTGTTCAGATTTTTAACCATGACAGTATAAAATGCAATCTAAAAGTGCTAATTCAAAAGAGATGTACCTATTTACTTTAAACTATATATTAGAACATGTTTTTATAAAGAAATATTTTGCCAGTGGAAAATCATGTTCTTTTTAACTTGGTAATTAGGATGTCACATAATATTAAATAGTACTGGCAGATAACTTTTCATTACTTGCTGATGTTTCTGGGTCTATATGTACAACTTATTTAGAAGTAGTATCTAATATTTTGAAAAATATATTCCTTAGGTAACAGTTAAAATCACTTTTATGTAGTAATTTTAAAAATCAGCTTTTTGGAAAAGTAATGAGAGGAACTAGTTCTTTTTTATAAAATGATCAGCATGCCTACTAATTTTTCTAAGTTATTTTTCTGTGTGAAATTTTACATTAATTTATGTTTGGTTACCATAGTAGGACCATTTGTGTTTTAAACTTTTTGGTTATGTATGGGTGATTTGTAGTAATATGTATAAATAAAATATATTGTGACCCCTGTTGAAGTCTATCGTGATAAGATGTTTTTAGAAATACAAGCTCATTTAGCATTAGTCTTGCCAAAAAAGGAGAAAAGAGATAAAATTTATAATGAAACAAAATACTGTTTCTTTTAACTTGTCTCCCAATTATGTGCAAGAAGGGCTCCGTGGAAACTTAGTGG
>VMDR010037000.1:0-10343 GCA_007922815.1 Macrotus californicus | reverse complement strand
CCTGAATTTTTCTTAAATGGCTTCTCCTCATTAAAAAAAAAAAGAAGTGACATCTGGATATGATGAAACATAATATGAAATAGGTTAAAGTAGTTGGAAAAGTAGCAAGTCTGAACTATTGAAGTATTCCTATTTTATAAAGAAGTGTGCATTTATTCAGTGCAGGAGAGAATGATGAGCTGATGTAGGCACTGGGGACACCTTGGAACAGATGTAATTAGCTGTATCCCCTTTAGGATTCATAATCTCCTCTCCATCTTCCATAGGTTATTATCTTTTCCCAATACTGGTGATTGTGAATTCTCCTCTACTCTTGAATTAATTGACTAAAAACTCAACAGCAAACAAATCCCCACAAATGTACACCTGTGTAGCAATTGAGAACAGTCACAATTCTGGAGTAAAAACCTACCCATGTTACTGCCATTGAAGGAACCAAGACATACATAAGGATCTTGCCCTAATTGGCAGAGGCCCAAACAGAGGGCAGGGCATCTAGATGTGCAGTGTAAATCCTCTGGTTGCCGTCAGGTAGAAAGGATTTGCACTCCTAGTGGAAGCTCCCTAGAGCAGCTTCTCGAAATGCTACTCAATGTCCTTGGGACTTGGGGATGGTCAGGGTTGTTTCTCACCCCTGGGCCCAGCTTCTTTTCCTCTTTTACCTCTCCTGCTCTGATCATCCTTCACTAGCTCTGCTCCAGGCACATTGGCCTCCTGGGCATTTCTCCGACAGGCCAGGCAAGCTCCATCCAGCCTCAGAGCTGCACTCACTGTGCTCCTTCTGTACCACTCTTTCCCCAGATACTCGCCCTTACATCCTTCCGGTTTTTACTTAAATGTCACCTTCTCAGTGAGGCCTTCCCTGGCCACCAGGACAAAAATTGCAAACACCTTTCCCTAATACACTTCGTCTTCCTCCCTGCTTCTTTTTCCCCATAGAACTTACCACTGGCTATTATACTGTAGGTCTTACTTATTTTTCTTCTTGTTGGCATCCCCTAGCTAAACTGTAAGTGCCAAGATAAGCAGGGATTTGTGTCTCTTTCGGCCACTGATACCGTCCCAATGCCAACCATAGAGGAGGCTACCAATATCTCTCTATCTGATACATGGATAGATGCTCATGAAAAAGTGGGTGAAGGGCCTTGCTGATGTAGCAGTGGTCAGAGTGGAGGTTAAAATAGTTTGAAAGGTCTCAAGGTAGTCAGACTGACCATGAGGTGGGCAGATTGAGGGATGAAGAGGGTCTATGGACCTGATAACATTTAACTTGTTTCTGATCTGCTAGCTCTATGTCGTCAGTGGATCAATAGAAATTGAGCACTTATGGGCAACCATGTCACTGTATTAAATTAAAACACTGTTTTCTGTAAACAGAATCCTGAGGAAGACAGCCCAGGAGTCCAAGGGTCACTGGGATGGAGGACAGTATAGGCTGTCAGAGTATGGATGTGGAAGCTTTAAGAGGGTAGCCGAGCAGAGAAAACCCTGGGATGCCGCAGAAACCAGGGCAACCCGAATATTTTGGGCATATGGAACATGTCATACCAAGGCACTGTATTCCCAGAGCTTCTTCGCATGTACTTTCCGTAACACCATTGTCCAGATGTCCCTAGCCTTTGATTGTGGGTTTTTTCATCCAGTATTGACCAAGAGATGCTCCATCCTGTTCCACTTGCCTCACTGGATGTGGAATCCTGGTTTACCTTGCTCAGCAGTTTCTGCTTCTTTCTTTTTATCTAGGTAACTTGTGCTGTCCTGAAGAGGGAATGCTGCCAGGGCTAAGGTCCAATAAAGGCTGGAAAATAAATAAACAAACTGATTTCAGAGTCCCTATTGACCTCAGTGGACACCCTCATTTGTCACAGTCATTTCAGATGCTCAGTGCCCTCGGCCTCTGTCTCTTCCTTCCATGTCAGAACCAGCTCCTGAGTTGTCATAAACTTTCTCCATTGATATTTAAATGCTAGATAAAGCATATTCTGCTATTCCTTTCAAGAATATTTGCATTTTGGTAAATAAAGTGTTAATACAGATGCTTCTCAATTTATGATGAGGTTGTATCTTGATAAATCCATCACAAGTTGAAATATCATAAGTCAAAAATGCGTTTAATACCAAACACCGTAGTTTAGCTTAGCCTACCTTAACACGCTCAGAACACTTATGTTGACCTACAGTTGGGCAAAATCATCTAATACAAAGCCTATTTTATAATCAGTGATGAATATCTCATGGAATTTATGCAAAAACACAAGACACCATATCTAAAAAACCCTGGCAACATAATGCACTGGCAGGGGTGTCCCACCTGCGGCCTGTGGGCTATGAAAGCAGCCCAACACAAAAATCGTAAATTTACTTAAAGCCTTTCTTTTGCTCATCAGTTTTCATCAGTGTTTGTGTGTTTAATGTGTGGCCCAAAACAACTCCTCTTCTTCCAGTGTGGCCCAGCGATGCCAAATGATTGGACACCCTGCTTAGAGTATCTTTTGTTGACCTTCTGGATTGTGTGGCTGGCTGGGAACTGTTGCTCGCTGCCACTTCCCAGCATCAAACCACATATCACTTCCCTGAAAAAATATCAGAATTCAGAATTCAATGTGTGATTTCTGCTCAGTGCATATTGCTGTAGCACCATAGGAAAGTCAAAAGTAAACTGAACTATCATAAGTCAGGAACTGTCTATAGAGGTAAATAAAGTATTAGGCCAATCAAAGGCATTACTAATGTAGTAATTATGTAATTCCAGCATCTGCTGGTTACTGGTGGGATGCTGGAATCTGGAGGCTTTGGTTTCTTTTTTTTAAAAAAAGATTTTATTTATTTATTTTTAGAGAGAGGGGAAGGGAGGGCAAAACAGAGGGAGAGAAACATCAATGTGTGGTAGCCTCTTGTGAAACCCCTACTGGGGACTTGGCCTACAATGCAGGCATATGCCCTGACTGAGAATTAAACCAGCGACCCTTTGTTTTGCAGGCTGGCACTCGGTCCACTGAGCCACACCAGCCAGGGCTGGAGGCTTTGGTTTCTGACATCAGAGTCTATGTCATTGAGTACATAGAAGAGGTGGAGCCACTCTTGCCTGACACCTTCAGATCTGTCCTCCCCAATGCTGGGGATCTTTGGTACTCTCAAATATTGATCTATGTATGATAGGTGCTTCATTAAAAAAAACAAAACATTTTATCTATCTATCTATTATCTATCTATCTATCTATCTATCTATCTATCTATCTATCTATCTAATCTATTTTTAGAGAGAGAGGAAGAGAGGGAGAGTAATATCAATGTGAGGGAGAAACATCAATTGACTGCTTCTTGAATGTGCCCAGACCAGGGACCGAGCCTGCAACCCAGGCATGCGCCCTGACCTGGAATCAAACAGGTGACCCTTCACTTCTTGGGATGATGCCCAACCAACTGAGCCACACTGGCTAAGGTGGTGCTCCGTTTTTGATTACAGAATATAGAGACTATAAAATATTTAGACTTCACTCTTCTGGAGTCACCATTGATTAAGAAGAAATGTAAATTTTCAATAACCCTTAGATATAGAAATTGAGCCAATTCATCATCCTTGGTTACTGAGTGGTAAACTGACTTTCATCTTTATTTTTCCATAAGAAATAATCAAGATTACTGTATTACATGTATGCATTTATATTTCCTGATATTTCCAGCATATATGATTTTAACTTTGTTCACAGGGTTTTTTGAGAACTATTAGTGCATTCTTGTTAGCAGAGCCATATTCCAGACATTGGAGACTCAGAAACTATTAATCATGAAAAATTCTTTCTGGTTGCAGTAATGAAGTCTAGTATCAATGTATTTTTCCATGGTTACTTAGAAAAACACTTAAGTAAGCCCACATTGACAAGTGTTAGCTAGGTTTCCCCTCCCCCTCTTCCTTCCTACTTTTCTCTCAGGAGACTGGTAAAGAAGAAATTTGCTCTTTCTGGGATGGCCACTCTCTGTGTATCCAAACTCTCATCCAGAGCTCCGTCCACTCCTTCTCCAGGCACATGCTTCAGCTTTACACAGGACCCCTGGGCATTCACTGGGTTCACAGTCTCTACAGGAAAGCTGACCAAGGAAAAGGAAGGTGGGGCAAACACAGGGCATCTGAGCCCTGGGCCAGGGCTGATGGAGGCTGGATTTCTCTCCTTTTCACCCTGGGAAGCCAATGGTCTTGTTGACATCCACTCTCAGTACAGATCCTGGCTTTGGCATGAAAATCAGGCAAATTCTCACAAGGAGCAGAAAGAACAAAAAAGTATGAACAGCACTTCAACATTTCAAAATCTGTTCCTCCCTGAGAAAACCAAATAAGCAACACAGGGTTTGAAATTTCAAAATAAGCATTTTTATTTGGTTTTCCAAATATAAAATTGTATCACAATATTGATATTTTTTTCAAAAGACACATGTCTCCTTGAAAGTCTAATGTACCACAGAAGCTCTTTGACCTGAAGTATGAATGATCTCACCAGGGGTCCTAGTCCCCCTGGGGCTTAGGAGTGGGGTGTGGAGAACCCCTGGACTCACCCAGTTCCCTGCTCAGCAGAGGGTTTACCTTTAAAGCAACTCCTGGTGTCTTGGTTCTACTAGGAGTATGTGGCATGCCACACAAGGGGATGGATTTGGCAGTCATCCTAATGATTTGATTACAGGGAACAGCCAACTGAAATCATTCAACCTGAGAAATATATTTTCTTGCTTCCCTTCCAGTTTGCCTGATGTTTTTGAAATAAAGTGGATGGTTCCCACATTTAAAACTTGTGCACAGATTGATCCTAATACTGGTGAAAAATTTAGACACATGGTATGCTATGCAAGCCACGTATTTTTTTATGAGCTTAATTATTTTTCATTGTAAGCTTGTTATTATTGCAGGAGAATCATTTTTTTAAAGGGCTGTTTCTTTAACAGGACAGTGTCTTTCAAGGACTCCTTTCTATCATTAGTCAAAGAGTAATCTATAATCAGCAAAACCTTCACTTACTCATGATAATAATAATACAATTTTGTGGCTAGTGTGGCTCAGTGGATTGAGTGCTGGCCTGTGAACCGAAGGGTCACTGGTTTGATTCCCAGTCGGGGCACGTGCCTGGGTTGTGGGCCAGGTCCCCAGTCGGGGGTGCATGAGAGGCAGCCACACATTGAATTTCTCTCCCTCTCTCTCTCTCCCTTTCCCTCTCTCTAAAATTAAATAAATAAAATCTTTTTAAAAAATACAATTTTGTGTTGTTGTGTCTAATTACATTATAGATAGCATATAATAATAACACACCTTTGGAAAGAAAATAAACAGGAGATATTGAGGCTAGGGAAAGAGGACCAAGGACTATTCAGAATCTTCCTTATGAATCTTCCTTCAACTTGAATGGTGCTTATTATCTGAAAGTTGATGTTGCTTTGGAATGACAGACTAAAAAGAAGTGACAATAGACCAGGATATAATAAAAAAAGTAATGTTAAGCAGCAAACAATACTACGTGATTTCTTTAGGAATGAAGATCATTACGGGGAACGAAAGGGAGAGCAGACCTGTTTACCTCAGCACATAAAAAAAAGACACTGATTTTTCTTTATAGACTCAAATTTTACTTTGAAATAAAGGGTCATTTTCTCATATAGGCTTCTGTATATTTAGAAATTTACTTTGGATCCTCAGAATGTCTACAAATTTATGCAAAGACTGTCCTTTGGAACAATTAAGAAAAGCCAGTTTACCTTCTCTGTGGTTATAACCTGTGCATTTTTTTTTTTTCAGGGTAAAAAAATTTGTTTCTCAATAGTCATGGTAGAAAATTAGAAATGAACATTAATTTAAACGTGCAATGTTTACATCTTATGTTTGCCAATACTTAGTTTGAAACATTAAAAAGTAAAAATCCTGGGAATTTTAAGAGAAACAAAGCACCACCCCTTGGTGGCAAATGCACCCTGTGGGAAAAGCAGTTCGCCTTCAGTTTGCGGCTATTCCATAGCAGTTCCGACAGGAGCCTCGTCGCCAAACCAACGGCATCTGAAAAATTTAGAGTCTTTTGTGTCCAGAGTGTTAATTAATGTCTTGAACAGCCTTTTTTTGTTTTTGAGATTGGCAGGGCTGATATTATTATCCTCCTTATTAACATGTGGCAACCAAAGCGGGAAGAAGTTGAACGACTTGGCCAGGGCGATCCAATTGTGAAGTAGAGAAACGTGGACTTCGACAAAAGCGTGCTGACTCCAGAGCTTTTTCTCTCCACAGAATACTTCTTCAACCACCTTTTTTCACAGACACCTGCAGACTCACCTCCCCCAACCCCCACATAAGTTACATTTCGATGCAGCCCAGCTGGGACTCACAGATATTGGGGACAACCTAATCACTTACTTCCCCTTCTCTTCACCCACTCTGCAAAAAATAAAAATAAAAGAAATCTGCCATTAAAATATCCACGACCAAAGGATGAAGTTGTATGAGTAACTATATTCTAAGAAAAAGATTTTTCAAATGTTGGAGTCAGAGAAACAACTATTTTTTAATAGGTCTTGTGACCACCCTGACATTCCTTATAAAGTAATAGACATATAAATGCTTAGGAAGTCTTCAGCGCATCACAGAAAGGATATGAAGAAAGCGAAACTATACAAAATTACATGCAATATCTACACAGTAATTCCAGCACACTGACTCAGCAGTAACTTTCCTTGAAGTTGAGGCAAAAGGTCAAAAATACAGCTTCCTGTTCTTCCCAGAGATGACCAGAAGAATTAAGCCACGACTTTTAATGCAATGTGTCTGCATTCTGATTAGGGTCCATGCCTCCTCTCTCAGAAGCACTTCTCTCACTATCCTTCAAAAGCTGCATCTGTTTCTCTGACAGAAAACAGGACTCCAATAAGCAGAATGGTACATCCTTTCTTTTTAAAGACTAGTATCCCCACCTAGAAGATGATGCCAAGGCTTTGCTAGCAAACACATGCCTACCTCAAGATGGAACTGTCTCTCCCCTCCGCTCCCCTGTACCTACCAGCCATGCCAATGACTAGGGTCAAGTCACAACTTGGGCAAATGTTATCTAGCAGGTGAACTGCTGGGTCTGCTTGGGGAGAAAAGAGACATTACACCAGATCAGATGCAGAATCTAGCTAACATATCTTGGCAGTTTCTAAGAGAACTTTTGAGAGTGTACCAAATCAAGTGGGATGAAATATATAATATTTAATATATTAAAATAAAAGTTTATTGATACAGGAACCCCCCTCTTGACACAGGACTTAAACTGGTAGGGTCTCCTGAAGATGGTATTAATGTAGTGCTAGACCTAGCCTGGCTTTGGAAACTTTAGGAAAATAATAACTCACAGGCACTTAAGTAGAAATTCTAGAAGTCCATGATAAAAGGTTGAACAGGGAATCAGAGGGCTCACAGAAGTGGGCATGTTAGTGTGAATATACCATGTAAGGCCAGAAAGCCCACCAGCTGTGGGAGGGCCCAGAAAAATGCAGTTAACTAAACCCATAAGGAATATAGAGCTCCACGACACTCTTTTCTCAAGGCCAAGGCTGAGACTAGGAACAGCTTTATAGAACTGGGCTTCCAGAAAGCCACAAGGAGAATGGAAGCCTGATGACGGCATTTCCCCTTCAGAAGCATGGGTGCAATTATCATAATGAACAGCATCGTAGCAGTGGCAAATAGAAGAGCCTGAGCCACCAAGAGCTGGGAAGATGGCTAATGGAGCATGATGTTCCTAGGGCAAGAAAACTGGGCTGAGAAATGCAAATAAACAATGCAATGAGGTACCAGGACAAAACATGAATCACGTAACAAAGGATTTAAAAGCATGGGCCCTGGCCTCCAAAGCCTGTGTGTCTGACTGATTGTGTCACCGTGGGCAAATGTGTTCATCATTATGTGCCTCAGTTTTCTCACATATAAAATGGTAATGACACCAGCAGTACTTATCTCTTACAGCTTTGCAAGAATTGAATGACTTAATGGTCGTAAGTCATGTAGAACAACACCAGAGTTGAGTAGGCACCAATAAGGAATGGCTATTATTATTGCTGTTATTGAGAGGTTGGGGGTAAGGACAGGAACACCCATGCATTGCGTGTGGGAGAGTGAATTCACTTATTCTACATAGAAGGCATTTTCCAGAGTCCTTAGAAACTAACATAAGTGACAAGCCAACATTTCCATGTGTAAGGATACATCATACAAGCAGAGTCACACATGTGAGAAATACGGTACATGCAAAAGTATTCATTGCATGTAACATTGTGGTAACAAGATTACAAACAACCTAGTACCCCACTGCATCCACAAGAAATTGCTTTAAAAATGTGGTTCCTTGGTGTAACAAAACATTGTAAAACTATTGCAAACTTTTTGTCTCCTCAATGGTAAATAGAGTTGGTGAGATCTGCCTCTCACATGCGGGTGGTGGCAGCACAGCTTTCTAGCCTTTGCTGGGTTGTGAACAGAGAGAAGCGAAGTGATGGCAGAGCATCTGTAAATAGCACAGCTCAGCGCCTAGCTTACTCTTAATGCCCCCAAAGTGATACCTAGAATTATTTTACAGTTTGTCATCATTTACTGTCTCCATGTAATAGAGTCGCATTGCAACAAGGTGTCTATGATTGTATCAGTGTTGGTTAGAGATACAATTGACTTTAAGCCTTTGCTCAAAACAAGAAGCTCCATGTCTCAACTGCTGGCCAGATGGGTCTGTCAGCCGCTGCTGTTTCCCAGTCCTGGCTTACTGCCTGAGAGCAGGAGAGCATGATTCAGTGAATCCCTAATGTCCTTTTTGTCTCCACTTGGGGATACTTGTGTTTACGATAATACAGCAGCTGCTGGAGAAGAGGGCTGCCCGTTCTGTTCATGTGGCAGCCTCTGTTCCCAGTGGGGAAACCAATTGCTTCCTTGTGGAAAGACGGACGAAGGCCTAAACGTGACCCACAGTGTCCACATCCCCTTGTTTGGGAAAACACATAATAATTTACTAAAATGAAATTTTGGTACATTTTGCAATTTGCAACACCATATTTACGAGGTTTAAATGTGTCTATTCTGAAGAAAGTATAAAAATAACCAAAATGAATCTTTTTGTTGCATTCTCCAGTTTGCCAACCACTCATCCTCATGAAATGTCCTTGTAAGTTTAACTTTACATGATTGAGGAGAAAAAGCACAAGACATTCAATGTCCTGTTATAACCTACTATGGGTCACTCATTACTTATAGTGTCTCACAACTCAAATGAAGTCAAAACAAAAATGTCTTACTGATTTTCCCTTTTCAACATCATTCTCTGACTTGCTTTCTTTCTGAATCTCCTTTTATATTTACTGTGACACTCCTTATTTTCAAAATATACATTTTAACATAGGTTCAAATGTATACTTAATTTATGGTCTCTTTTCCTATTTTTAAAATGTCTGTATCCGAATTACATTTCAAATATATATTATTGTTTTAATCCATTTGAAAAAATGTTTTAACTTGTCCCTTCAAGTGTCCCTTTGGTATCTGGATCCCAAAACTATTTCTGACAATGTTGGTGTGGGGGGATCTTGAATTGTTCTCATGTATAAAAGAGAACCCTTAAATTGGTGGCTTAAGAACTGATACTCTCCAGTTTGTGACTCATAGCCAATCTATTTAATTTCTTCCTATATACAGATCTCAGCCAACCAACAAAAGCCATCTTTCTAAATCGTTTGGGTCTGTGGTCTTACTTCCACTTCCTCTAGTTAAGCCCTACTTATTTCTGAAATCTTGGCATCACTTCCTTAGGGAATTCCTGCCTGACCACTTCCTGCCCATGCCACAAATTGGTTCAGACACTCCAGTCATACATTCCAGCCTCTCATATTTTTTCACTGTAGTATTTACTATAATTCTCAGCACTTATTTGATTAATTCTGGTCTCCCTTCACTCGACTGTTGAACTCCTTAAGGAGGCTGATGTTCTCTTAGCCTTGTAGACGGAGCCTAGAATAATGCTTGGCTTACAGTAGAGATTCAATAAATATTTAGTGAATAAATGAACAATGAGGAGGTTAAAATGGGGTTTTAGTCATGGATAAATGACTAAAGTCCACAGAGCCATGACCAATACATTCAATAAAATGATAGTTAATATTATTATTGTGAGTTTCCAACCAGATCAAATCAATTTGCTGAGTATTTCAGTTTCTTGAAGACCTGATATGGCTTCAGAAACTAAAAGTTATGTGCTCCTTCAAACATGTTGTTTCCTATGGTTGAATTGTTTTCTATTGTTGTGCAATAGACAGATATGTAGACAGAGGTTAAACATGTGTGTGTACATGTGAAT
>VMDR010036999.1:0-10349 GCA_007922815.1 Macrotus californicus | reverse complement strand
ACAAAGGAAAAGCTTCAATCTATGAAGGAACATCCTTAGCCTCATTGAATGTTGAAAGTAGAACAATGTCCCTAAATATTTAAGAAGCGTATGCCCAGTGAAGCTACTACCAAGGATTAAGGCAAAATCGGCTCAATTCCAGACACGCAAAGACTCAGGAAGTTGACCTCCAAGTTAAAGTCATCATCGTTTAGCTAGATATAGCTGATAGAATCTGTTCATGTTTGCTGAATATTTGCTAATATTTTCAAATTCCTGCAAGCCCTCTTTGCAGTCCTATTATATAGATAGAACATTTTCTTTACATTTTTATCTTTGTTTCTTTTTTTACTTTTTTAAACCCTAAAGTCTATTAAGTCTGCTAATTTCTCTGCTTTTCTTAGAATTTCACTTGTTCATTGTTTGAAAAATCCTGTCTCATTGTTATTTCATTCTTTATATTTTTATCTAAATTCTGTAACTTCCACAACTAATTAGATGACTTTTTTATAGTGTATGAGAATGTATCAATAACAGCCATAAAAAAGTAGTACATTATTGGGAGAAGGGCCTTTGTCTCTAATGTTATGTTTTAATTTTACTAATATAGGAACAGCCTAAATCTTCCTTCCTCCTTCCCTCTCTCCCTTCCTTCCATTTCTCTGGGGAGGGGAATTAAAATTTTATGAATATATAATTCATTTTAACCATTTTAAGTATAGAATTCAATAGTAATGCCATTTAATATTACATTAACAATATTGTGCAACCATTGCTATTTTCAGTTTGTTTCATTACCCCAGAGACTCTGTAACCAGTTAGCAATAGCTCCCCGTTTCCCTTCCCCACAGCACCCCCATAACCACTAATCCCGGTCTCTACGAATTTGCTAAATCTTTATATTTTAGGCAGCACTGCTAAGAATTACAGATTAGATTTTAAAATATCTCTTTACAATATGTTATACTTTTGCTGTCATTATCTGTAGTGTCTGTCCTTGTGATTTATTGCTGCATAACAGATTACCCCAAAACTTAGTTTCTTCAAACAATAATAGTCATGTGTTATTTCTGATGATTTTTGTGGGTGAGGAACTCAACCAAGGTATAATGGAGATGTCTCTGCTGTACAGTGCCTGAGACCTTTTCTGGAAGACCCCAAGGCTGGGATCTGGAAGCTTCTGAAGGCTCATTCACTCTCTTGTCTGTCAATTGATGCTGGCTGTAACCTGGGGGCCTATCTGGGATTGTCAATTACACATCCACACGTGGTTTCTCCATGTGACCTGGGCTTCTCCACAACATGGAGGCAAGGCTTCAAAAGCAAGCATCCCAAGACATAAAAAGAGAGAAATAATATGCCAGCAGCCAAATGGAGGCCATATTACCTTCAACGGCCTAGCCTCCGAAGTCACATAGTGTTACTTTCACTGCATTCTTTTGATTGAGACAATTACAGAGGTCCACCCAGGTTCAAGTAAGAGGAGTACGGACCCCACCTGTAAGTGTAGGTGTGTCAGTGTTACACTGGGAGAAGAGCCTGTGAAATGGGATAAAAACTGGTGTGACTGTCTTTGGAAATGCAAACTGTTACAGTGTGTGTTTACCACGGTACCCAGTTCTGGCCCTAACAGGACTTCTCCAAAATTAATTCCTTTAATTTACTTTAACTGCTAGCTAATCCGTTGTGAACATGGTTATCCTACTTTCTCTAATTAGGAGGTTGAGATTTGCACATAGGAAAGGTTGAAAACATGACATAATGATGTATGTTCTTAGTAATGAGTTGTTCTTAGAGAAGAAAAATATATTTTTTGAAAACAAAATAATTATTTAAATGTGTCTGTTAAAGTAGCTGTTTCAATTTAATGCTATTTTAAAAATTCTCCCTGGTTAAGAAGAACATTTTAATATGAAAAACATATTGTTTATGAATGTTGTATTTATAGTTTGGGTATGAAAACATTTTTCTAGGTTCTTTTTTTTTTAAAGACTTTATTTATTTTTAGAGTTAGGGGAAGGGAGGGAGAAAGAGAGGAGGAGAAACATCGACCAGTTGCCTCTCACACACATGCCCCCAACCAGGGACCGGGCCTGCTACCCAGGCACGTGCCCTGACCAGGAATTGACCAGCGACCTTTTGCTTTGCGGCATGACACTCAACCAACTGAGCCATGCCACCACACGCGGTGTCCTTTCCCTGATACACATCTGGAACAGATGGTTTATGAAGTGCATTTTAATTACATAACTTCCATAGCCAATTTCCCTAACTTCTCTAAAGCTTTAGTGCCCTCATCTGAAATATGGAAAGAATAATAGTACCTGCCTCATAGAGCAGGCATGAAGATTAAATGAGTTAATATACAGAAAGTGCTTGGCACATTGTAAGTGCTAAAAAAATGTTAGACACAGGAAGTATGTGGATGTGTTAATGGTATTCTGCATATATATATGTATGTGTATATGTATATATATGTGTGTATATATATATATGTATATATATGAGTCATAGCAAAATGGAATTCATTTCCAACAAGGTATTCAAAAGATATGGATAATGAAAGCAGTTTGGTAAGCTGTTTCATTTAAAACATGTTAAAGTGCTTGTTAATTTGACAACTGTTTGTTTTTCCTAGTTTGAAAAAGAAAAACAGCATGATATTCGATCATTCTTTTTGCCAAAACCTAAAAATAGTCAGTTGGTGACCTCCTGTGATGAACCGAGGATATTCCACGAAAAAAGTACTGTAGTGCCAACAACCCCTGGAAAAATACTTGCAAGAGATATCATTGATTGTGAAAGCAATTTTGAACCTGAAGCTAAAAGATTGAAGTCAGTCACCACTGGTGACCCCTGCAGCACCTCCCAGGGGAAGCCGTGCTGGCCCAGGCAAACCACCCCACCGCTTCCAGGAAAGGACTGGCAGTGTGGTCTCTGCACCTATATCAATAACTCGTTGTTACCCTACTGTGAAGTGTGTGGGCATCCTCGAGGCAGTGCTGGTGAGTACACAGAGGGGCTGGCAGTAGTGTCTGCAGATAACCTGTGGTTTTAGAGATGACTGCTGTCACCAGAGGTGAGTGTGACCCGGCACTGACTAGCTTTGAAGCTAGAGTGAGCTTCACAGAGTGAAGTGAATTCATCCCCTTGTGGAGTGTGAAAAGCTCCCAGTTCTGTCAAGAATGCATATCCCCCAGCATCTGTGACATGGCATTCATTTGGCACAAATGGACATTTCTGATTATACCAGCAAGTTGTGAATTCAGGGGGGCAAGAATAGAAGCCGTGTTGCTATAGCAGCAAAAATGCCTTATAGTAATAGACCTGCTGTTTTCTTTACTCTGTAGATAATACTTGTTTTTTTTTATTTTTTCTTATTTTTATTGCTGACACTATTACAGATGTCCCCCTTTGCCCCCTCCTTCCAGGCCCTGCCCCCTCCCTCTGGCTGTCACCACACTGTTGTCAGTGCCTGTGTTGCGCATGCTCGTTTTCAGTTAGCCCCTGCACCTTCCTGTATCAGACCCCTGCACCCCTTCCCTCTGATACTTGTTTTTAAAGAAATTACAGATCACTTTTGTTCAAATAGCAAAATAATCCTATGTAGCTTCTATGCCTAATAAAGTACACACTGCGCTGTGTTTCTTGCATGACAGTCATAAAAATTCCTCTGTAGATCTTCCTTTAAGAATCAATTTGATGTTTAATGAGCTTATTCTTTTAAAAAAAACATGCTATTTTAAAAGTAGAAATTATAAACATACCTCAGAGTATGTTTTCATAGCATAAGATTAGCATGGCCATTTTTGGATGTTTTGTTTTTGAGATGATTAGGAAAAAGGTCATTGGTATCCTGTGTCTTTCCAGTTCCCCAATGTTAGAGATCATTTTTATGGTCACTCAAAGTGCTAAGCTGACAATTTTGGAGACTGGAAGAAGTCATTTCATTTTATCAATTGCAATGATTGTTTACATTTACTTGTCCAGTATATATGAATTCTTCAGAGTATTAACATTAAGAAAGACTCAGAGATCTTAACTAAGATATATGCTCTGAAACTTCAGTTCCTTCTTGCCTTTCTTGCTTCTCTCTTAGTTTTGATTTGAAATAAAATGTAATCGGTAGCTGAGTTTTTCCCCTTTCAATTCTGGGTGTTCCCTACCAAAACTGACAAGTCTGTCCTTTGGGTGGTTCTATTTGTAACGTGGACACCTGTTGTCTGCGAACTTAATTGGAACCACAATCTCATTCCATATAATCTCTCTCACAATTTGTATTATCTCATTCAATTTCCAGCTGCTATAGGCAATAAAAATAAAGTATCTCATGACTACAAAATAATGTCAGTTCACATTAATTATATCAGCTGAGCAGTTTAGCAACAAAAATTATAACTTAATAGGGTTTTCCATATATAGTTCTGACTCTCCTTTGTAACAATGCCAAGAGTAACCATGAAAGTCTCCAGACCCATGGTTTAATAGGCAAACCCTCAAGCAATCTAAACAAAAACAAAACACCTTTTGTGAACATGGAGCTGTGATTACAGAGAAATATATATTCTAAGTAACAGATATTACTGCATGTAAAAGCTATTAGATTAATATTAGTGTAATTTGGCATAGTGACTTCCAGTCTTGATTTGGATATACCCCAAAAGTATTGAATTGCAGAATTAATTCTAATCTACCTAAATTTTTAAGTCTTCGTGTGCTATATAAATAACACTTTGAGAAAATGGTAGAATCCAAAAAATTAAAGGAGCAATATTAGGATATTAGTCCTATAAAGGTTGCTAATGCAGGCTTTAGTACATTAGATAAAATTTGTATAATATACTAATGAACACTAATATTTGTCAATATGTAACACTTATGTTTTGTTTTTAAAATCTATAATTTATACTTGACATCTCACCATTCACACGCCCAAATTTATATCTCTCTCTTGAATAGAGACTGGATATATCCAGTGACCTATGTAACATCCCCGCCTGGATGTCCAGTGGGTACCCAAGGTTAACATGTCCAAAGTGAAATTCTTGATTCACCAGCAACATCCGAATCTTCTCTTCCTGTGCCTTCCCTACATCACGCTGAAAACCTAGTCAGCATTTTTGGTTCCTTTCTCTCCCCTCACACTTAATCCATCAAGTTCTACTGGTGTAACCTCTAAAATATATAGATTTTTTTATTTTG
This sequence comes from Macrotus californicus, assembly GCA_007922815.1. Lineage (NCBI taxonomy): Eukaryota > Metazoa > Chordata > Mammalia > Chiroptera > Phyllostomidae > Macrotus > Macrotus californicus. The sequence continues at coordinate 5,168 of VMDR010036999.1, read as the reverse complement.
ATTCTAGCCAATTTATCTTTATTGCTACCATTCCACTGGAAGCCACCATTTTCTCCCTCCCAGACCTTAGTAACCTCTCTGTTGTTCTCCCCTGTGGCTCTTCTTTATACAGCAGCCAGAGTGATCCTTTAAAAATTTACATCAATGTATTACTTTACCTAAAACCCTCCAACGGTTTCTGCCTACATTTAGAATCTTATCCAAGAATGTATCGGCCCAGGGGCCAGGCTTCCTAGATTCTTGGACAGCTCTCAGGTCAAATGGGACTCCTCCAGGAGCTTGGCCCTGCTGACGTTTGCCCCACGCCCACATCCCCTTACTTAGAAAGTTTTAGTCTCTTTATCTGAAAAGACCCTGGCTCACTTGTTTATGTTTAGTATCTATCTCCACCACTTAGAATGGGATCTCCAGGAAGCGGGGGCTTACCTTCTTGTTCCTTGCTTCCTCTCTGGCACCTAGAATAGTTCCTGGTATTTAGTGACTTCCAATAATGTTTCCAGAGGATGAACAAACATTGTTGACTTTGTTTCTTTCTATAAGAACTACTAAGACTTTCCTTTTTAAACTGGCTTAGAGTAAATAATGACTTTAATGACTTACGTGTAAATTATTTGTTTGATTTTTATAGTTCTACAAATAGATAGCCTCAACTCTACCCAGGATAGAAACAAAAATGAGAAAGATGACTCTCAGAAAGGCACGTCCAGAAAAGTTTGGACTGATTCTGCATGTGAAAAACAGCTTCTTGCACCATCAAAACCTGAACCGTTGGCTGAGAGCAAGGAAGAAATACCAAAAATCGAGAGGGGAGATGGACGCGTGCCCCAGCCCGGTGATGGTGAGACTCGCCCCCATTTCCAGTGTCCAAATAGTAACCGCGTGCTTAGACACACAATACAATCAGTAGATTTGTGATCACTGTCTGGTGCTGGGCCCCTTGTGTTCTCATGTGCAGAAAAAGTACAAACCACACACTTAAACACCAGGTGGCTGGCAGAGCAGAGCCGTCGGTGTTCCGATGTCACACAGAAAGCTGGACCAGTGCACAGCTGCCCACGCTGGCCCAGGCCTGTTGCCCAGGCTCGTCCAAGCCTGGACCATTCACACGGGAAGGGGTGTTTTGTTATAGGGAGGCTCTGTGGGGCCAAATAGTGAGGTTGACAGATTACTAACAGCCACTTAGCAGGTAATTAATTCTTTACATATGAATTTGTTTTAAATGTCTCCAACTAATGGGCGTATTTTAAATTTAGGGTTGGGATATTTATTAAAATGCTTTTAAGGAACATAATTTCAAGGCTCTATGAATCCAGTGATCACTTTATTACTTCCATAAATGTTGAATAACCTGAGACTAATATAATATTGTACATAACTATATTTTAATCTTTAAAAAATACTATATGAATCATTACTGTACTTGGAGCCAACCATGCAGTGTTTCAGATTTATTTACTTTTTGTTGATTCCATTTACTATTTATGGCTGTGATGGTTGGCAAATGCCAGCCTATATGTCACACATCACTATCCTTATGGGCCAGCTGGCAAGAGATCGTGAGTACTTTTGGGTTATTTTCTTTGTTATTCAGTTAGTGACCATAGTAACTCACTGACTGATGTTCTCATTATAACAACCCAAAAATTGTTGGGATGGACTGTTGCAGTTTTTCTTCCAGATTAGTCACTTTAAACCATGGATAGGATTTGGAGTCAGATATGTAACTTTAAAATAAAATGTTTATTTAAGAATTTCCTAGCTCAGGGCATCCTCCTTTCTTCCTCCTTCAGCTTTCCTGTCCTCCAGTTCCTCCAGGTCTTCCCAAAGAATGTCTTGGAATGGATCCTGTTTAAGTGTGTTAATTTTCACAGCCTTTATGTAGACAGTTTAGGCTCAGGTACGGTATACCTTTCATGTCTCTGGTTTCCTTGTTCCTGCTGCAACAATCCCTCAAGTTCTGACGAAGCTCTTGTAGGACAGCATACCCTGAGTGCACTAAACATGACACTTAGGGACCATGCGTCTCTTCATCCATGGCAGGGGAGTACTGGCTTGTTAGTTGTAAATTGGTCCCTTCATCAGGACATATACTAGCTTTACTCACACATACTTTTCAAAGATCACTAGACTTTTAGAAATTCTATTCTGCCAGTGAAATTTGCATAGGCCTCATCCACTCCAACGATACCAGTGTTTCCCTGTACACCTGTATATCTCTTCTTCCTTTTTAGACTTCTCAGCTCACAGGGCTGAGAATTCCATGTAAGCCGTATGCTTCCCATCTTCCCACTAACATGGATTTCCATGGAAAACAAACAGAATGAAGACAGAGGAGGCATACTATGTTAAAATGTTTTTCTGTGAACGTATGCTCTTAGAATTCAAGTGGGACATACTACACTGGAACTGTAGTTTGAGAATTCTGGAGTTCCGGAAGGGTGGCTGTATCTTCAAAAGACATCATCCCTAGTCTCAAACCATTAAATTATACTTTATGGGAATAATGAAAATCAACAGATTTGGGATTGTTCCTATAATGCTTTTTATCAAAGAATAACATCTGATCTTTACACACCAGTGCTTCAACCATAGTTCTTTAAAGACAAAGTGATTATGAGAGGCACTTATTTTATATACATTAAGAAAGAAAAAGATGTACTAATTAAAATATGACAATCTTTTTTCAAGGATCTTTGACATTTTTTTTCTTTTGAAAGGTTTTATTTATTTTTAGAAAGAGGGGAATAGAGGGAGAGAAACATCCATGCGCCAGTTGGTTGGCTCTCACACACTCCCAAGTGGGGACCTGGCCTGCAACCCAGGCGTGTGCCCTGACTGGGAATCAAACTGGTGACACTTTGGTTCACAGTCCGGCACTCAATCCACTGAACCACAGCAGCCAGGGCAGAATATGACAATATGTTATTGGTGGCCCAGACCACGTCATACCCCCATCTCTTGCTTTCACATTTCTTTCATTTGGCCTGAGGGATTTAGCAGTTTCTTCTGCCTTTAGCTTCTTTGCTTGGCATATAATAAGCAACCCTTTTGTACATCTCAGTACCCAAATGTAAGACAGCTTCCTCCGTCTGCAGGGGTCTCCTTTTCTCGGTCCCGTGAGGCACTTGGTTATTCATTTGCAAAAAAAAAAAAAGGTTATTCCTTCAGTGATACAGATTTGCTTCTTTTAATATCAAAACGCATGCTCTCCTGCTCTGTATCTAATGTTTCTTTTGGTTTACATGGTAACTTTTCATTTTAATACCAAGTCATAGACAAACATTTTGAACACATTTTAAAGGTAATTAAAATCAACACATACAGTACCTCAAATGCCGTGTTGAAGTAACAAGAGTATTCTAGTCTGGCTAAGCTCTTGTGTGGTCAGGCAGTGCCAACTACTTCACAGCTGCCACCTGGCCAGCAATGACTGTGAAATGCCACTGCTGTTGACTGTAAGACATGCCAATTTCAGAGATGTAAAAGTATGGGAGAAATACGTATTTTTGAGTTTGTGCAATATGGGATTAATTCACACACCAAGTTTATAAAGTAGCCAAAGCCTTGATTAGAAAAATAAAAATATGATGATATTGCCAAGTAGTATGGCAGACAAATCATATGCTTCTAGATCTGGGAAAATACTTTAAAAGGGCACTGAGGAACTGTGGCCAAGGTGAAGAACACAGGCTCTGGAACCACATTCCTGGGCTGAAGTCCTCTTCCTAATCGTGTGGCCTTGGGCAAGTTAATGTGCCTCAGTTTTCTCCTCTGTATAATTCACTCCTTATATCTGAGAGGTGTTAATATATGTGCTTAGACCAGAACCTAGAACATTATAAGCACTTGGAAAGCATCAACTATAATTACTATTTAGGTCAGCATTGATAACCCTGTCTTCCCTACAGAATATATTGGTCAGTGGAACTGAGAAAGGAATAAATAAAAAGAGATCGTGAAGAAAGAAGCTTGTCCACTTGCTTCCTTTTTGTATGTGAGCCACAAAGCCAGAGGAAGTCAAGCGCTTACGTGGCCCTTGACACAGCCGTATTGCTGCTGATAAATCACAGCCATGCTCATTCCGTCTCCGCTTAAATTGGCTCTAGCTAGTCTAGTTTCTAGACTCCTTAATTCTTGGGAGCAGGAAATTCTCCCTTATTACCTGCCTTGTGACTTCTGAACTAATTCTAAATTTCTTTCTTTCTTTTTGGGTCACTAGCAAGAGTGCCAAGCAGCTGGTGCCCATGTAAGCCTATGTGCTCTGACATGGCCTGCCATGAGTTTTATATCAAGCCCAGATACATGTTCCTTGTCACATATGTCCATATGTTTGATAAAACTATATTTCACTATTCTAACCCACCGAAGATTAAAAGAAACTACTTTGGATAGAGAGTAGATAAGCCTTCAGCTGTCTTTTATCTTCTTTCTTAGAACAGTTGAAGAGTTCTGACACTCGGCCAGTATATGACACCTTAATGTTTCGTGCAAGTAAGAACACTGACCGGATTCACCTCTACACCAAGGTAAGCATCGCAGATTCTGTTGCTTGAATCATACAAAAAGCTTCTTTTTTTTTCATGTTTCAACTAAATATTTAATTTTATCAACAAAGAGATTGGCATCTACTTTCTTTTTTCTTAAAGCTAATCATCAAATTCTGCTATTAAATCAATGAGAGGCAAACAGCACAGTAGTTAACAGCACACACTTCAGAGCCAGAGTGCCTCGGCTCAAATCTGTGCCTCAGTTTCCTCAACTGTGAAGTGTGGAGAGGAACTGTTGCAAGGGTCAAATGAGCTAATTCCTGCAAAGCACTCAGCACAGTGCCTAGCCATAGCGGACGCTCATTAGGTATCAGCACCTGCACTGACCGTGTGGAGCAGCAGCAACAGCAGCATCTTTACAGAAGCCTCAGCCTGCCCACCATCTTCATTAAACCCTATGAAGATTTAACCCTTTCGGTACAAGCGCTCTTTCCGCCGCGACACTCCCGCTGTACGAGGTGCCACGCTGAAAACACGCACATAGCACATGGTCAGTCCTCCTTTGTGTGAAGACTTTCCTAACCTTATATAAGATCTATGCTTAATAAAACAATGCTTTTTTCCAAGTGTTGTTTGTAACTTTAATATTAAGAGATAGTTATATAAAATTCTATCAATTAT
>VMDR010036998.1:0-10349 GCA_007922815.1 Macrotus californicus | reverse complement strand
GGTTAAAATGGCAAACTTCATGTTATACATTTTATATAAATTATATTACATAGTATATGTTTGTTATATATTATATATAATATGTATACTGTTTTTATATGATATATATTGTAAAATTTTATTATATATTAGAAAATAATGTATATTTATCTAATTTTTACATGTGCTATATATAACATATATGTTTATATATATTATATATAATAATGCACTATATTATTTATAAACAAATATAATATATATATTTGTTACCATAATTAAAACAATTTCTTGCTTAGATTGGTCTGGGTCTAGATTTTATTTCTACCCCCTTTGAGTAATCTTGAACAAGATTTTTAATATCTCTAAGCCTGAATTTCCTTCTCTTTAAAATATGAATCATTCCCTGGCTGGTGTGGCTCAGTGAATTGAGCGCCAGCCTGCAAACCAAAGGATTTCCAGTTCGATTCCCAGTCAGGGCACATGCCTGGGTTGAGGGCCAGGTCAGGTCCCCAATAGGGGACACGTGACAGGCAACCACACATTGATGTTTCTGTCCCTCTCTTTCTCCCTCCCTGCCCCTCTAAAATAAATAAATAAAGTCTTAAAAAAGAAGACATTAAAAATAAAAATAAATAAAAGTAAAATAATAAAATAAGTATATAAATCATAATAGCAGCATCACACCTTCCTCATAAGCCTATGGTGGTGATTGGTACCATTTGATACATTTATAGTTTTCCAACATGCTCACTATGATTAATACTATAACCCTCAATTTTTTCCACTCATTCTAAAATCAGGTTATGTTGTACAATTGACAGGCTCAGGTGATGAAATTTTTTTCTTGAGAAATGTTATTGAATATTAGTGTAAATTTCAATGATATTATCTTATATTTAAGAAAATACTACACTGAAATTTTTCAATAAGCATATATTCTTTGCATTATCAGAGTACTCTTAGAATTTTGAAAACAAATAAATTAAAACATGAAGAATATGAAAAATAGGTAAAGTAGATAATGGGCTTAGAGATTATAGGCAATTATAAATACCTGTCTAGAAATTCTATAAAATCACTATTCAGTAGACAAAAATAGTTTGTAAAAGCACATTTAGTGGCCTGGAAACAGATTCATGAAAAAAAAAAGATTAGCAAACATGATGTAATAGTATTACTCATTTTAAATCAAAATATTAACAATGATGGGTTATGTTTTGCTTTTTCTTTAGGTTTCTCTGTATTTCCACAATCAATAATTTTACTTGTATACTCAAAAATGTTTATTGTATGTCTGTTATGTGCCAGTCACACAGCTAGTAAACTAATAATTACTTTGGTGAAGTTAAAAGGGGGAAAGGGAATGAAAGTGATTTTGTTTGAGGTAGCTTCTCTGGATGTGAGCCCCTTCATCTATAAAACACAACCTTCACATTTAGCAGTGATGGGTAAGTCAGTCCCACCTGTCCCTGCCAGAAGTTCTGGTCCTGTCTTCGAAAGATCCTGCCTTTGATAGATCCTTCCTTGCCCTAGTTTTCCACTTGAAATTATCAAGTAAACTCAAATTTTTGCGATTTACTTCTCAATGACTGCCATGATCATTTATGCGTGAAAACAGGATCAGTGTTTCTTCCTGATTCTCAAAGTGTAATGACCACAATGTTGTCCTTCCTTCCAAATCACTCTTAGCTGCTTCCCATTTCACTGACAGAAAGTGGACTAAACATCTTTTAAAAACAAACAATTGTTTTCTAACCTGCACTTTAATATGATTTTGACTTCACTATAAGCTGGAATCCTCTAAATTGAAATCTTTTCCTGATTTTTCCATTGGTTTTGTACAACAGATGCAGATACATATTCCATTGTGGGAAACTCGGAAGACAAAGGTTGGCGAGAAATGTGCGGTCTAGCAGACAACATACGACAACAGACAGGCATGCCAGTCTGCACCTTTCACAGATTCCAGTCCATGTGCCTCCAGCATACCAGGCCTAGGATAATTCCCTGAAATCTGTTACACCTAAAACGTATGTTCACACTTATGGAGAGTGAAGTTTGAGATGGCAAAGATCCTTTGCTTCATCTCAGCACATGGGTCCTTATTCCAAGGCATAATAGCATTTATTTCAAAGTGATTACAACACAGAATTTTTAAGGAAACGTAGAGTTAAATTAAATTAAAAGAAAGATTTTCAGTTGCAGAACATTCCCTGACCCTTTCAATTAGTTATAATTTCTACAAAGCTTTATCACTTATATTTTCATTTATCAGTATTTTTTCCTCCTGCAACAAGTAAATAGACAAGGATCCTTTTGCCATGCTGACCCCAATTACGCTGGTTCCCTTAATTAAGCAGCTTAGTCTAGTTGTTCCATTGCCAGACTCGGATTTTTCTTATGTCAGTGGTATTTTCATAAGGACTATGTAAATTTTTTTACCCACATTGTTTTAGCTCTCTAATTAGTGCCACCCTAAACTTATACCCAGGCTTTTCTAATAACGAGAAATATAAAACTCAAGGAGAATTTTAAAATTATCTGAGGGTTTTCAAACTTGAGTGCCTGAAGAGCTAAGCAGAAAATATAAATGTGTTAAGACCAAGGTAAAATATTAGAATAACAGGCCTGTGAAAATTTGAAGAGCAAGATTCTCATAAGACATTTAAAAAGTTAATTAACTCTATTCTGGTTCCCCCAAAATCCACATTGGCTAGCTACATTAGTTCCAAAGTTAGTAAATTTTGATTATACAATCTCTCATTGTATAGTTGGAGAAAGTAATACCCCATGGTAAGTGACAAAACCACCATGAATTTAGTAATATGACTATAAAACAAAGATTAATTAAGTGATTTTTTTAAGCCAGCAAGACCTATACTGTCTGGCCCTTGGTAACTCTCCAGCCCCATCTCCAGCTGTGTACCCCCTCCCCATCCCTAATCTCACTTTGGCCACTCTGGACTTCTTCCAGCCCCATATTCTCTTCCTCATATCCTGCCTCAGGGTCTTTCTCAATGCTGTTTGTCATAGGAGATATCTTTTTTGTTCTAAGTTACTTGAGCTTGTAAAATGCTATCTACAATAATCTAATTTCATTGATATTACACATTTTTCACCCCACCTTCCATCTATTCTTTCTGCAATGTTACTTTCAGAGCCTCTTATTACAGCAGCAGTCTGCTTCCCCACTCCTTGAATTTGGGCTGACATGGTGACTTTCTCCAGCCAACGGAATGTTAATAGATGTGACTAAGGCTTAGGTTTTTAAAAAGTTCCCACACATTTCTGCTCAATCTTGCCCTCTGCCAGTATTATGAGCACATGCCCAGGCCAGTCTACAAGAAGAAAGATGTAAGGCAGTTCCAGGTTCCCAGGTGAAATCATTTTTGTCCAGCTCACAGCCAACTATCAGCTTGTCCTGGAGCGGCATAACAGATCAGATTCCAGTGAGTAAACTGGGTCAGAGGAGCCCCACAGACTCAGGAACTAAGTGATTTTTTTATTGTTGCATGTCACTGGGATTTCATGGTTGGTTGTTACTCAACATTATTGGGGAAATAAATAATTGATGCATACAATTCATAATTTCCAAACACTCCATCTGTGACTACATTTAGATGAGTCATGGTGACAGAATGACATGCAGCTATGTCTGGGGACAGTCTGATACAGGGGTAGTGAAGACAACCAGGTAAACACTTGCTTAGGTTATGAATAATTGGGAGGCTCATATGGCAGGTATAATTAGTTCAGAAATGGTTTTGAATTGATAATTATATTAGATTGGAAGGCAAGCAGATTCAAGACCCAGAGCAGACTTGGAATATGGTCAGACTGATGCCACCAAGTGATGAGACTCCCAGTCAAAGGCAGCACAGTGAATAAAACAGGGGAAACATGCTATACCTACAGGTAACATGAGTTATTACTGCGGATAATTGGTTATACCTGTGATCAGCTGCAGCAACAAACTCATTTTTATTCAGATGAACCGATGATAGACTTGCCAAATAAAATGCAGGATGCCAAATTTAATTTGGCATTTAGATAAACAACAACAAACAATAAAAGTACGTCCCAAATATTGCATGGTGTATATAACACTTATCATAAAAAATTACATTGTTAACCTGAAATTGAGTGTGCTATGTTTTTATTTGCTAAATCTAGAAAACCTAAACTGGGATCCTCCTAAAGGGTGTTCAAGTAGAAAACCACCTGTTTCTTCCAGGACATTGGCAGATGCTGAATTCTTCTCAGCAGTAAGCCAGGGGATACTTGAATACATTCTGGAGAAGGGAGTCCGCTCCCACATCTGGATGTGTTCCACAACAATACATCATTGTTGTAGTACTCATCGCACTTGTTTGTCTCCAAGTTATTTCCTTCTATGCTTCTGTCCCTTTCTCCATTCCGTTTCCTCGGCATTCCTTGCATAAGGAAGTGATGACAGTGGAAATGATGGAGGAAAACACAATCAAAGGAATGGAAAATATTTACAGCACAAAAACAAAAGATTGAAGAGAAATGATCAGAAAGAGAAAAGTTCTCTGACACCAAGAGTAAAAGAAAAAAATCCTTAATATTTGAGATAATAGAGACAGTTGGATGAGACATGAAAAAATAAGAAATTAGTTGGGAGGCCTAGTAATGAGAGGATAAGACCTGAACAGGGTCTACAGAAGAGCAAATTCAGAATATATAGCCCACTGGGGCCCCATGCCTCCAGAGAGCATGTGGGAGGTGACGGTGCTTACCAGCTCTGCCTGACCTGCTGTGTGTCAAGTGTATCACCTGTACAAAGAGCTATAGGTGCTTTCCTTCTTGCTGGCTTTAGGGGGAACTGTCCTTTGGCATTATCACTGTTCACTGTGTAGACAAGCTACCAGGCTGAGTGTGCCCTGAGACTCTGCTTGGCTCGTAACCAGCCTACTCCATGTGGACAGTTCCCTCAATTTCTGAGAGCTATCTTTGGGTTAGAGCTGGGTCCTCTAAATCTTGAGGAAAGATGGTGATTTAGAAAGGAGTCCACCAGCACCTGTCTTTAGAGGGATTAAAGAGAACTCAACAAAACTAACTGGGGGTCACCTATCGGAAGCAAGGGTAACGATAAAACATTTACAAGTTACACGTGGATACCCCTTCAGGATGCTTCAGTTCTTCCAGGACCCCGTAACAATCTGGAACTACACTTCAGTTTCTAAAAATGTAGATTCTAATGTTATATGGACCTGGATTCAAATCCTGCCTCTACCATTTACTAGTTGTATAACTGAAATAAAGTTTAATCTCAAATCTTAATGGCCTCATCTATAAATATGGGTAATAACTTCACTGAATTGGTAAATAAGATGATACATATAACATAATTCACAATTCAACAATGCCCAGCATACTGTAAATGCTCAATAAATAAAAAATAAAAACAAAAACAAAACAAAAGAGAATATTAAGATCCTAATACTGTGGACCAGGGTAGCATTAATGTGAACTTCATTTTGTCGTGTGCCAAAATAACCCCCTCATACAGGTAAGTCACCTCAAAACAATTTTCTCCATGGTATTTTCTTCTCTAAATGTATCTTATCTTGATGTGCTTTTTTTTTCCATTTTATTACTTAGTAAACATTGAAGAAATGTTCACTAAATGCCTTTTTTGTGCATAAGACATTTAAAAGGGACAAAATGAATAATATATGGCCACTACCTCTGAAGGGCTCACAGACCCAGCGATAAGGGTTGGAAACAGATGAGTCCACAGATGATAAGTCTTTGGTCTATTGGTCCACTCCGAACTGTGGTGGATAACCACACCTGTCATCCCGGCGAGAGTTAGATGTGTTCAGAGCCTGATGCTAAATACTTTGCAAGGCCTAGGACAGTTCTGAACATGCAAGGATCATATATTCAAATGCCAATCTAAACCACACATTGTGCACAGTATCAGTGACTACTGAAGACTCAAAAATGATAGCTATTATTAATATTTTCATAATCATAAAATTATACATAATAAACTAAGAAAAAATCTATATACATGAACATTTTCTCAGAGGAAATAAAATTGAAAGAACATAGAAAATGGCTTTTTTATTGGAAAGCATAAACTAAATATAAGATTACATATTGTAATTGTAAAATAAATATAAACAGAAAAATTTAAATACATATTAAACTCCCTGCCTTCAAGTCATCCCTCAACCAATATTGTTGAACAAAGAGCATTGATAAAGTTCCTTGCATTCGATGAGGAAGGATTTAAATTCTATGAATGTAAACAACATAATAGGAATTCTTATCTCTTTTTAACCTTCTCGATCCATCCTTTTTTAGACACATTTATAGATTTTAGTTTCATTTGTCAGCTAATAGAATTCCCTATTCTATATTTTTATAATAACAAATTCTTCCTACAACTGTGAAAAAATGTAAAATATATTCCAAAAACATTTTGACTGTCAGTGATATACTAAGAAAGGGCAGATTAATCTCAATGGACCTCATAATTCACAAAGATCTCATTTATGGGCTCAGCTCTAGTGCTAAGATCAATTTGAGAACATCAGCTTGGGTGCCTCATTGCAGTTACATGAAATAATTACTGCCCTGAGGTATGGAAGGTGGTCAGATACACTCGGTCTCTTCAGACCTTAGGAAGGACAAGGGTGGTTATCTTTCTATAATACCACCCTGAGAAAGTGGAAAGCTACTATATCCACTTTCTTAAATTCATTTTAATTAAATGACACTGTTTTTTGTTTCCCTTAAGTGACTATTATTTCCCTAGCCTCTCCTCTTTATTATGTTTTATTTTAAATATGAAGAAAGCCAATTTGCTGTTAATAAACTTTATTATAAAATATCAAATCTTGGTGAGGATATGAAAAGAAGAGGAAGTCTCCCACACCGCCGGTGGGAGTGCCAAGGCTTAAAACCATTTAGAAACATTTTAGGATTATCTAGTAGATTTCAGGGTATGCATATCCACTCCTAGGGATCTACTCCCCCCAAAATGGGCATACCTGTGCTCTGAGAGACATACATAAGAATAAGAATGGTACTAGCATTCATGATATTCTCACATTAGGGAAAAACGTTCATCAAAAGTAAACTAAATTGTAATTATATTCATAATTTGGAATGCTAAACTCCAGCTAAAAGAAATAACTGCAGATATATTCAACAATATGGATAATCTTCCAAATACACATTTGACTAGAAGATCAGACACTAAGGAATACATACTATCAGTCCAGAATTCTCATCAAGATGCCAATGTTGGTAAATATAGTACTCAAATCCTCCCACAACCCCATCAAAACTACAGCTGAAGTACAGAACAACCATCCTTCGGAACCACCTGAAATCTAGCTGAAGAGAAGCCCTATAATTAAAGACACAAAGAAGAAGCTATATCAACATTGGTAACAAGGGCAAAGACATGAAATGGGCAGGTCCCCACACCCACATATGGCAGACAAAAATCTGGAGGGTATCTCAGCTGCAGAAGTCCCCTCTGAAGGGTAAGGGGTCCCAGTCCCACACCAGACCCCCTAGCCCAAGGTTTCAGTGCCAGGAAGAGGAGTTTCCATAACTTCTGGCTATAAAAACCAGGAGGTATTGTGGCTGAGCAAGACAGAGGGGCTGCTGGAGTCCCAACAGTTCCTCTTAAAAGGATGGATCATGGACTTAACAACTTGTCGCCCACCCAAACTCTTTCCAGTGGCTTTCCCATACAAATGTCATGTCTTGCCTCATATTTTGAACTTTCCTAAAATCTCTGAAACAAGCAGCATTTGCAAACAGCATGCCCTGTAGCTCTCATTAAATGGCCCCAGGACCAGCAATAGCAACAGACAGCCTTGGTTCACAGCTTGGTCTCTCCTGGGCACCTCCAAGCCCAGCCTAAGTAGCAGCCATCTGCAGATGGTTTTGTAGCTCATGGTGTGTGGCTCTAGGTAGATCATAAGCAGCAGCTGACCTTGGCCTGCGACTCCCAAGAGGACCCACAGCCAGTGCATCAAATGGGCAACTTCAGACCATGTTGAAACAACAACTAATTATGTCCACAAGAGTCACACTTGAGAGGCAAACTTAGTGGGCACCAGAGCCCCACTGAAGTAAGTCCTGCTCTGTGGGGTGGGCCCCTGCATAGTTGATCCTCTATGGTGGTTGAAACCAGTCCTCTCAGCCTATCAGCCTGAGGGTAAATCCCTCCCATTGATGTGCCAACAGCAATCAAGGCTCAGCTAAAATAAGATGGTAACACAAGCCATATGGGGGTCACACCTGGAGGGTAATCAGAGAGGCTGTGCCACTGGAACCTACAGGATAGACACTTACCACATGAGGCTAATCCACCAAGCCCAGGAGACGGAGTGGCTCTACCTAATACTAGGAACAAAGACAGAAAGGCAATCAAAATGAAGAGACAAAGATAGAATTGAGTCAATAATATTGAAATAACTATGTGTGGTGTCAGATTGTTACTACATTTATTGGGGTGATCACTTAGTAAATTATACAATGTCTAATCACTGGGTTGTGTACCTGAAACTAATAAATTATATATCAACTGTAATTGAAAAATAAATAAAAAATTTAAGGTCAAAAAAAGAACACATACTGTCTTATTCCATTTATACAATATTCAAAAACGTGCAGAAGTAACTATAGTATTGAGGCTTGCATTCTTAGGTGTTAACTCTCAGAAGAAGTGTAAGGTTACCAGGGAAGTCACAAAAGTGGTCACCTTTTCAGGAAGGAGGGGACGGTGATCGGGAAGAAGTCTGTAGGGGGCAGGGTTTGGGGTGCAAGTGTGTTTAAATTTTGGACTTGGTATTCAATATATTGACTAGTTGGTCAATACATAATCCATTAACCTGTACAGTTATATCTTCTGCCCTTTTCTATATGTGTTCTACATACCACAATAAAAAGGTCTAAAAAGGAAATCTTTTTTGTTTTTATTAAGCAATGTTTCTTAAACAGAGGAAAGAAAATTGACAACATTGGGTTTACACTTACTCCTTTGGGAGCATAATCTCTTCTGATTTGAATAATAATAATCCTGTAAAGGAGTTATCATCTTCCACACTGGAGGATGGCAGCAGCAGCCCAGGGAAGTCCAGACACTTGCCCAGGGCACTTGCCTGGGGCCGCATAACCAGTACCAGCAGATGCAGTAGCTAAACTCAAAGGTTTGAGCCAGAGTCCATGTTTTCTATACTCTATCATTCTGAACATATACATAGTCAGCATAGCTTTATGGATGGAAGTTTCAGACTTTCAAATTAGAAGCCTAACTAAACAAATACTCAAGATCTAAGTATTGATGCACAAAGATCTTTAATTATTTTTAATAAAACCTAAGAGATAAGTGTTTTAAAATCAATGTAGCTAATCCTGCTCTATAGCCAGGCCATTCTGTTGAGTAAATGTGATATTTACTAGTCTAGATTATGAATTATTCTTTAAATTGCCAAAAACTTTGTGAATCACTGGCTCATACAAAGAGGGTTCAGAAAGGAAAAATGCAAAGATAAAATCTCAACTTCTTTTGCAAGACCTTCTCTTTTATAGTCATGGGTCACAGAAATAAAAGAAATAAAGACAAAAGAAAGACTAATAAGAAGGATTTTGTATCTTTCTCAGTCTGGGAGAGGGTCCAGAAGACTTCCTTCATTTATTCCCACATAGTTATTGAGAGCTTGCGCTCACAACTGGTTCTAGGCCTTGGGAATACAAGGATGAAAAGATGCACAAGGTACTAGATGTAATGCTCCATGGGAGAGACTGACAATAGGTGACTAAACAAGTGAGGTGTCTTCAGCAAGTGTTAGATATTCCAAAGCAAACCAGAGTAATAGGATGGAGAAAGATTGGAGTCATAATAAAGGTGTGGTCAGTCATATAAGCCAAGGCCTTTTCAAAAGGTGATATAACAGCCAAGGCCAGAAAGAGGACAAGAAGACAGCCACAAAGCCACAAAAATTTGGGAAAGATACTCAGGCAGAGGTAACAGCAAGTACAATTTTTTGAGTTAGAATTATACTTGGTGTTTCAATAAATAAAAAAGCACAGTGTGACTGAAGCAGATTCAGTATAAAGATGTATCAGCTAGGATTTGATTTAACTTCAAATAACAAAAAAATTTAAAGTAACCATAGCTTAAATAGATATCATTTATCTAAAATTGGAAAGGCAGCTTCACAAAGCCATCAGTGATCACGTTCTTTCTATTTTGTAGCTTCAACATTCACCTTGTGATCTAAAACGGCCACGTGAGCTCCAGCCCTCACAACTGAATTCCAGCTATGGGCAGATGAGAAGGATGAAAAGGATCTGTGCTCTCCTTTTACAGA
>VMDR010036997.1:0-10351 GCA_007922815.1 Macrotus californicus | reverse complement strand
ATTGAACAGCTTCTTCATAGCTGTACTATTGGCATTTACCCAAGGACTCCTTGAGGAACTATCAAATTATATGTCTTTGAAGCTTAGCCAGAGATCTTAATGAAACCAAATCATGCTGAAGTTCTCAAAACTAATTTAAATCTCAAATTGTACATTTTAAATTGTTTTTATTGATAATAAATATACTTAATTTTTTATTAGCCTAGAAAGCTTGAGTTATAGTATCAGTAGAGTAAACATGTTTTACAAAGATTTAGCATTAAGAATGCTATTAATATGACCCTTGATACACTAGCACAATTAGATTTCAAAGTAAGCATTTACGAAGTAACAGCGATTAATGACTACCATCGAAAACAATTTTGAACTCCATCAATTTAACTCAGGAGGGTAAACTTAATATGATAATTCATCTAGTTGAATTGTATCAACCTAGCAGGAAAGTATGTAAATACGTGACCCTTACCTAGTTTCTAAATGGATGCTGTGCTGATAGATTTATCAGTTCCATTAAAGAACTTTGGGGAACTTTGGAATTTCAGCAATTGTTCCCTTGGAGGCTGAAAACCCAACCTGATCTCATACTGGGACCATTCTGGTCTGCATATTTCCATAATTTGCCTTTGCTACTAATATGACAGCAAGACACAAATAACTGTTTCTAATAATATCAGATGGAGTTGTGGAGGACAGCATTTTAATGTAGTAAAAGACCTCCCCGTGGAGTTGTTATTGCTACTATAGAACAGCAGCTACACAGTTGCAACTGCAGTCTCTTAATTGATTCGTTTAATTAGCAAGAGCTGAAGCTTGGGCTGTATCTTGTCATCTGATATCATAGGACTCAAATTCTGCATCATTCATATTTATAGACATATAACCACCATCAAAAAGTTCTACTTCACTTTCAGATATTGAATTTTAATAGAGTTAAGCTCCCATTTGTTTGAAATCCAAATAATTAGAAAATAAAAAAAAAAACTAGGCTTGTTATCATTGTTTTTCTTTATCAGTACTCTTTTGAGAAGTAAATGATATCATCCATATTTGGTTATTACTGTTTTCCAAAAATAAACTTACAAAGAACCTCAGTATTCTATGCTTTAAAGTCCATAAGCATTCCCTCTATTTCCATGTCTGACTCATCTCTAATGTTTATTTGCCTTTTTCTCCCTACTCTGTCCCATCTTTTTCTCTGTATTAGTGGGGTTGCAGGAATGACATAAGGGCTTATTGGAATTTCTTGCCTTTGCAGCCACATTGAGTCCTGCTGGCGTAGGTTTGGGCTTTCCACCTGTGCCTACCCATTAGCAGAGCATCTGACTGAATTGCCCTTGGGACTTGCCCATTGAACCCAGCCTGCACTGGTCCTGATTTCTTTGAATGAGGAACAGAGAGGAGGATGGGAAGTATCTGCCATAGGACCCCAGATCCTTCATCAAATGGCCACTTTCATCCCATATACATAGGGCTCCCTCCCCAATGGGTCCACCTCCCCTTATCCCTGACCCTTTCCCATCCAGCCATAGAAAGCAGGTGGTGATCACAGGCTAGTCAGTTTCTTAAGGATGGATGAAGTCTCTCTGTCCTTCAGATACATTTTATAATGCTAAGAAAAAAGCCACTCTGCAACATTATCCTGCATTCCCCAAATATGTAAAATTTCAGCCATTTGGGATAAAATAAGATTTTATGAAGTGGGCTTTAAAATGCAATCTTAATCTTGAATGTTATTTTTATGGTAACGTGTTCTGTATACCACGTAACCAACATAAGAACAGACTTTTGGGATATAACAAATTACTTTCTAGTCTTTTGAAATTCTTATGCTGTACATAATATGAATGTCCAGTTATTAATATCTCATGTATAATGCATCTTGAAAATTTGAAAGAAATCTTGACTGCTGGCTCCACTACATACTTGGAAGTATGCTAGATGACGGTGTCTTGGTCTCTGCCCTTAGATAACATATTGGCTGTGGGTAAACACAGACAAACCAGTATCATGAGTACATAGGTTAGTGCCAAGATGGGTTATGCACAGGGTGATGTGGTAGCAGAGAACATTGTAGATCAATTAGCTTTACTCTTTTTCATTTTCTGATAGAAAAACTATTACCAGTAGGTAAAGTATAGACTGTAGGGCATAGCTCTATGGTTGAGATTCTGCATTTCATATCTTATTAAACATTATGTTTCTTTAATGAGCATCAAGTCTAACAAACATTGGTAGTCATCTTACATTAGATCTTACCTTACATCTTACATGTGCTTACATGTAAGATGATAGTCTTACATTTTATAGTAGATTGATCATCTATAATGTGTTAGTCATTGAGTTCTGGCAATTTGAAGGAACATGATATCTCTGCCAGCAGTGAGCTCACTGTCAACTAAGGATATAAAAATATTACTGATAAGAGTAATAATAAACCCTGGCTGGTGTGGCTCAGTGGATTGAGCGCCGGCCTGCAAACCAAAGGATTGCCGCTTCGATTCCCAGTCAGGGCACATGCCTGGGTCGCAGGCCAGGTCGCCAGTAGGGGGCGTGTGAGAGGCAACCACACATTGATGTTTCTCTGCCTCTTTCTCCCTTCCCCTCTCTCTCTCTAAAAAAAAAAAAAAAAAAAGAATGATAATAGAGGTTTGTATGAAGCAGAGGTGTTCTGGCTTGGAGAAAGGAAATGGATGAGTTGTGAAAAACTCCCCAATGAATGAATGAATGAATGAATGAATGAATGAAAATATATACCATGCTAAGACTTTAAAGATGAATAGAGTTTGCAAGCAGGAAAAGGCATTTCAGATAGAGGGGGTAGCATCTGCAAAGGCACTGAGACAGCATTTTCAGATACTGTAATCTATGATAGCGGTAGAGAAAGCAAAGGGAATAAAATAAATGAAGGTAAAGAGGCATGAGAGTGCCCAGATGTTCAAGGAAAAACAGGTTGACTGGTGAGGGTGACAGGTAGGTGACCAAGATTGACGTGAAAGATGAAACTAGAATGAGAGGAGCTAGATGTTGCAGGACCATGCTAAGGAGATTGGCCTTTATTCCCTAGAAGAGAGTCACAGTATCACCTGGGGTTTGTTTTATTTTGATTTTAAAGAGTCCATGTGGGAACAGGCAAATAAAGAAAAGGGTACATTTGAGAGCATCCTCTTGCACGACAGTCTAGTTGTATGTATTAGGCAGAGTTAAAGGTGATTCTGAGGTTTCTACATGTGATAACTGATACAATGACTCAAGGAAAAAAAACAGGAAGAAGAGAGGAATTATACCAGAAAAAGGTGGAAGAGATAATGGGTTGGATTTTTGACTATTTTAAGTTTGTAATGTCAGAGAAACATTTATGATATAAGGGAAAGTTTTAGTCTGAAGATCAGAAGAAAGATTAATGATGAGAATGTAAGTTGGTGCTTTGTCAACATGCAGAGGCGAGGTCTGAAGCTATTCAGTGGATGAGATTGCCCAAGGGGATAGTGAAGAAGGAAAGGATAGGCCCTGAATAGACCCCAGGGAAATGGCCACATCTAAGGGGGAGTCTCCTCACCTCTCTAATATAATAATTTAAAATGACATTATCTATTGTCTAAGTCATTTATATTATATATGACTATTGGTAACCAATTCAGTGTAACTTCAATCATGATTTCACAGCATCCTAGGGTGTCACTAATTATTTCAAAGTATCTAAAAATCCTGCTGCCATCTGCCAAAGATCCTCAAAATCAAATTAATTTTAATGAACAACATAATGCCTTACATTTGTATGATGCTTTAGGGTTTTAGGATGCTTATTTGAGTCCATTTGATTTCTAAGATAAATAAACCATATAGCACCTTAGAGTTAGTTGTAAAAATTAGACACACCATGCTATTTGAAATGTCTATTTAAAATATTTGCAATTAGTGAGTTACATGTTCACAAACTACAACTAGAATGTTGTTGGATGGGGGTAGGAGATGGAATTCTAACTAAAGCTTGATTCCCTGCATTTGAATCTCAGATCTCCCATAATTACTAGTTTTATGAACTGGAACAACTTCCTTTTCTGGTCATAATTTTCTCATAAGTGGAATATCTACTTTTGTAGAAGTGGTGTGGGTTAAATAAAAAAATGTTTGTAAAATGCCTGAAAATATTAGGCGGTTGACATATGGTATCTCAATTATTATTATAGCACCCTGAAAATACACTCCTTTTGCTTGATTTTGCCTTGTTTTTTTTCCCACCTTTTTCTTGGTTGCTTGGAGACATGCTGTCATCTGAAATTGTAATCTCCATTGAGATCACACTTAGTGCTCGGTCTGCAAAAAAATTCAGAAGGAAAACATTTCTCTTGTATTTGGAAAGTCTAATTTTTGTTCATCCTATGGCTATGACCACCACCCCCCAACACACACACTTAATGTATTATTTGTCACTGAGTGCTAAATATAAAGTGCGCACTATAGCCTCACCTTGTGGTGGCAAGGTTCTTAGGAACACCTGCTTCCTTGAAGAAGGAAGTCCACGAAGAACAATCTTGCCCAGGGAAGACTTAGGTGTCTTGTGTTTGAAAGCAAAATACTTCTGATGGAGGATATTTTATGATGGTTCTTTTTGAAAAATTTTATATTTTTTTAATTGTTTTATTGTTGTTCAAGTACAGTTGTCTACATTTACTCCCCACCACTCTACCCCCACCTCAGCCATCCCCCCTCCCTCCCCTGATTCCACCCCCTCTTGGTTTTGTCCATGAGTCCTTTATAGTTGTTCCTGAAAATCTTACCCCCTTGGTGGTTCTTATGGGCCTTCTTTTCTATACCAGCCTCACTTTGAAGCGACATTATTTCAGGTAGGTCATTTAGGGCCATGTTGGTACAGGACTACATATTACTGATCTTTCATACCTGTAAATTATTTTATTGTTGCTAGTTAACTTATGGTGAGTATGATGTGAAAATGGCAGCTTTTTTCTCATAGAAGCAAAAAAAAAAAAGAAAGAAAAGTCTGTCATTGGTTCTCAATCTTGAGCATGTATAAGAATCACCTGGAAAACCCATGAAAATGCAAATTCCCAGGTTCCATTCCCAGTGAGGCTGATTCCCTGGGTCTGGGGTGAGGCCTTCAGGTCTGCATTTGTAAGAAATCAGTTTCAAATACACCAGGATTCGAGATTTGGACTATACTTTGGCACTTACTATACAATTAGTATCTAGTTTAATAAATGGATACCAAAAAATACAATACTAGTGTTTTGAGTCAGGTCTAGCAACAATGTTTTGTATGTTTCTTGTTAAAAGGAGAGGATAGGACAGGCATTTGATTATTTGAACTAATTAATTGGTCTGTGTAAGTATTCACAATACATAATTTTTTTATATTGTGACATGATAGGACCTAAAGTATAATTAAACCCATAGTATCATCAACTGTATCTTTTAAGTTTACTTATCAACTGTTCAGTGTTTTAGATTTATTCTGAATTATTTCAAGTCTTATATCACAGGACAGTAATAATTTTTATTTTTGGCTTAAAGTGGGATTTCTCAGCCTAGGTAATGACATTTTGAGCTGGATAATTCTTTGTTGTAGGAGACTGTTCTGTGTATTATGGGATGTTTAGCAGTGTCCCTGGCCTCTACCCACAAGATGTCAAAGCATCTCTCCAGATGTAACAACCAAAATTGTCTCCACACATTGCCAAGTTGCTGCAGGGGTGGGTGAAGGCCATTACCCCCCGTTTGAGAACCACTGGACTAGTTGACTGTAATGGTGGGAGTTTCAGAGTTTTCTTTCCCATGTCACTAATAAGTATAAGCTTCTAGAAATGAAATGTCTATATCAGATTGATACTTCTCAGTGACCTAAAGTTTACAAGATCTTATACACATCATGGTCTACTCAAATGCCACGTGCAGAGAAAATAACAACAAACTTTAGCTAGCCTCATGTTTGACTTGGTTTAGGAACATGTTTAATGATTGGCTGTGTGGGAATATCTAAAGGTTACCCTTGCTTAGTCTTGCTCTATTGGATCATAAGCCAAATCTGTTATGGACAGCCATTCAAGAAATCTAGGGCAATTGCATCCTGTTTATTTGGATCTTTTTTACCATTGGAATAGCTGTAGTATTCCTGTTTACCAAAGACTGTCACATCCTGAGTCAACAGCTATAGTGTACAATTAATACCTTATCTCAGAAGCTGTTGCTTCTCATTTGGTCCTCAATTTTCTAAAACTCCTGTCCCTGTGAGATGTATCAAATAGATTATTGTACAAGCATCACATCACAATAGCATCTGCAAAGAAATATTTTCCTATTTTTTTCCAGTTAGCTTTTAAAAAAAAAACTTCACCCAAGGATATGTTTTTATTTATTTTAGAGAAGAGAAAGGGGGAGGGAGGGAGGGAGCGAGAGAAACATCGATCAGTTGCCTCCTATATGTGCCTTGACCAGGGATCATATCTGCAACCTTTTGGAGTATGGGATGACACTCCAACCACCTGAGCCACCTGGCCAGGGCCTCTAGCTACCTTTTAATTGTATAGCTCCTTAATATTTGGTGGCACTTCCCCCTGTACATGAGAAGTATGTGGCAGGATACCTGCAAGACATGCAAGAGTCAAACATCTGTATCTCAGGTATATATTCAGGAAGGTAGCTTTGCCAGCTACCATGTTTTGTATGGTATAAATTTTCAAGACTGTGGGGCACAGCTAAGGTGATTACTACGGTAGTGTTAATTACCCTAGGTATTACCAAGCATGAAGGACACTGAAACTGTTAAGCACCATTGTTTGAAATAGAACCCGTGCCTAATTTAAGGGTAGGGAAATAATTAGTGTGTAAGTTGAATTGTCACCCTTAGATTCCTCTATGCCCCAGAGCCTGCACCACCCCTGTCCTATCTCAGCTACTAAGTAAACCAGCCTTTAAAATCATGGCCAAGGAGACAATGATGAGTGCCTACAGTGTGCCCAATGCTTGATGTTTGTCACCTCATTTAGTTCTCACAACCATTTGAAATCATCAGCAGAACCCCCATTTTACAGATAAGATAATGCCTCTGTTGTAAACTGAAAGAAATCAAGTGATTTGTCAGATCAGCTCATATGCTAAGAACAGCCACATGACTCATGCCCAGAGCTAAGGACACACCTTGGCTTCCTTCACACAAGCATCTGGGTGGCTGTGATCGAGGTCTTTCGGTGGCCCCTTGCACGCCCTTATTAGCACTGACTGCCTGGTTCAGAGCTGCTGGCAGGGGGAGAGATTAACCCTTCTCTTCTGTGCTTGAGCTTAAAGCCCAGCCACTTAACTGAATAGAATGCTGAAGATTCAGGCTCTTCTGCTTCCCTGTGTAAATTACTTTTGTTAAGGGGTTTATTTTGGGGTGGGGATAATAATATTTATCCAAGTAATTGTGCTATATCCCCCCAAAATATATTAAAGTTGCAATTCAGTATAATTGATTTAAAGCCTTTCCTCTCAATTAGAATATAAGATAGCCTTAGCTAGTATTTAAGGTTATCAGGGTGTAGAATACATGTTAAAGCTGTTGTGAAAAATTAACTCTTCTTATTTAAGTATTTAAACCCCCTATCTCTAACCTCCACAACTTTATTCAACCAAACTTTGAGCCCCTTGAAGGATTTTAGGAATAACACAGGTAGTTTTTGAAAAGTAAATACTGGGCAGTATTTTGCAGGATTGTAAGTCTACACCAGTGGTTCTCAGACTGGGTGATTTTGCTCCCCAGGGAACATTTGGCAATGTCTGGAGACATTTTTGTTGTTACAAGTGGTGGGCTGCTACTGAAACCTAGTAGGTAGATTTCCTTAGGGTTTATGGCAAGCATCCCCAGGGATGCTTTTGTATATTCCACAATCAACAAGACAGCCCCCACAAAAGAATTATCCAACCTAAAATGTCGAGAGTGCTGAAGTTGAGATTCCTGGTCTAGATAATAATTATGGAAGGGAATATAAATATACGTGAGCATCTTCCAAACCCTTCACAAAGCTCTCTAACACTCTGCAAACTTACTCTTCTGTGCGCTGTGGAGAAGCAGTCCACAGCTACCCGACCCTGTTCATTCTAGATTATCTCACCCGTCCTAGTTGTAAATTGAGAGGACTGGGCCTCATGTACCTACACGTCCAGTGTGTAGTTTTACTATTTTATCCTAATATTGATGACTCTCTGTGTGTGCATTTGGGTCTTCACAAAATTTTGACCAACATATCATTCCTATAAGTGAAGTTTTCCCTTAGTATTTGCAGTTGTGATCTGAGAGACCTTCTTTGATGTTGTTTTTTATATTCTTGATTGTATCTAATTTTCTTTTGAAAAAGAACAATCATTTTACAGTTCAAACTTGCCCATCAGTAAGGTTTTTTTTTGTTGGATTATCTCTGTTAATGCCACAGCTACTCAGAGTAAAAAAATCAGATATTATTGTATCAGTTTATATAAACCTATATAAATACACCTCCCATATAACCCCTTATAAATAACCCATATAAATGCTCCATGTGTGCACACAGCATGTCTGGGCTTTTGATAAAGCCTGTATCATCTGGCAGCTCTTGTGGTTTGAAGGCAGGGTTATGAGGAGATAACAGCAGTGCCCAGGCAGAAGCTTCCTGACCCCCCACTGTGACCCCCCACTGTGGGGTCTGCAGATGTGATCTTGACTTTGCCAGGTGTTCTGAAATGTACCTTCAGGATTTTAATTTATGGAGGTGACTGAGTGCCAACATAGAGAGGTTAATACTGCTTAAAAATTGCTTCCATTTCCCAAGGAAAGGGGGCACCCCATACCATGCAGGGTCACCAGGAAAGCATCAGAGCTGGTCAGGAGGCAAAAAGGAGCAAGACAAGACTGTAGGCAGTAGCTTTATTTGGGGTTTCTGAAGGAAAGACGAGGTAGGGTAAACAATTTAGGATTGCCAGGTTTGAATAATGTCAGTGGGCTTTGGCCTATACGGAAGATCTCTAGTTGTCTGGTACCTGGCCCTGAGATGATTTAGGGCAAGGGAAATAATGGCTTGGTATGTGAGTTAGATAGAAGGGAGGGGTGGTTAGCTCTCACATTAAAGGCATACTCCCAAGTAAGTCCTTCCCTATTTTTAGAAGCTCTGGGAGAGGCAGGGCTTCTTTCCCCAGGTCTATAAGGCCCCCAAAATGTCAAAACATTATAAAATATATTAAAAAATTCTTAAAAGGTTATTAATACCCAGAGAACCTGGAAATAATTAGATCCAAGGGAACTGATAGATAGTAACT
Source organism: Macrotus californicus (assembly GCA_007922815.1). Classification (NCBI taxonomy): domain Eukaryota; kingdom Metazoa; phylum Chordata; class Mammalia; order Chiroptera; family Phyllostomidae; genus Macrotus; species Macrotus californicus. The sequence continues at coordinate 1,069 of VMDR010036997.1, read as the reverse complement.
AAGCTCACAGCTGTGATCTAAACCAGAGTGTGATTTTATTAATTTGAGATGAGGAATATTTCTTCCAGTTGACCAAGTCTTTGTTTTCTTTCTAGAACATTGGCTGAACGCTGGTATCAGAATAATTAGGAAACTAGTTAGTCAAAATAATTTCAAAATTAGTCTGGTTTACCTGATAATCAGCACACTGGGAAACTTAGCTGTACCTATGTTATAGTGAAACCTGGTGAGTCTCTTCTAACCTTCAACAAGAACACCTTCCAGTGTCTAGCTCCTTGCCTTCCCTTTTCTATGCCTTAGCTCATCTTCCCTCAGAAAGGACTCATGCAATTGGTTAGGCTGCAACTACCAAAACTATACTTACTAATCTAAACTATATAGAATTATAGTCCTGCTTCCCTTAGGCTGACATGCAGATCACTTTGATTGGAATTTTCAGTGTCTCCAAACTCTTTGGTCACGAAATTTCACAGACGGTTAGTTATATGGCATGTCACTGTGGAGTTTTACAAGTGTAGCTCTCAAAAGTTCCTAAGATTTTCCATTTCTTGGGTAATACCCTCTGTAGAGCATATACCCGGACAGAAAAAAAATATTTTGCCACAAGAGCCCTGGGAGATCTCATTTCTATCCCAGTAATGCTTTAAACTGGTGGTGTGACCTTCCTAAACCTCTGTTTTCTTTGTTGAAAAATGAAAGGTTGAGGTCAGTGACCCCTACGGTCTTTCCCAGCACCATCCTGCTCTGAGAATGATTACATTTGTCACAATGTCCAGTTTGCTTCACAACAGTAGCAAAATATCACACATGTAATATATTATCATTGTCTATCTTTTGATTTCCTTGAGTTTTTCGGTCTCATTTCGGGAGACAGCACTGGCTTATCACACAGTGATACTGTGTGCTGTCACTTACTTTCTGGAGACAGCACATGGTGCTGCTGTGGGCTCAGCGCTAATGACTAAGATGATATGTTCTGCTTGCTGTGACATTTTTGTGGTTTCTGGAGAGAAAAATGCAGATGCTTTTCAGTTATTCTAAGGGAATTTTGATTAACCCCCTGGGTAGA
>VMDR010036996.1:0-10350 GCA_007922815.1 Macrotus californicus | reverse complement strand
CTTTTTCTTCTTCTTAAAGCAAGCCCTTTAACATCTGTTGCCATGCTGGTTTGGTGTTCACAAACTCCTTTATGTCTTTCCTGTCTGGGAAGCTCTTTATTTTTCCTTCGTTTTTAAGTGATAGCCTTGCTGGTAGAGTATCCTTGGTTGTAGGTTTTAGCTTTTCCTCACCTTGAGTATTTCAAACAAATCACCTTCTGGCCTGAAATGTTTCTGTTGAGAAATCAGATGACAGTCTAACGGGAGCTCCCTTGTAGATAACTAACTGCTTTTCTCTTCCAGCTTTTAAGACTTTGTCTTTAACCTTTACTATTTTAATTAGGATGTATCTTGGTGTGGGCCTCTTGGGTCCATCTTATTTGGGATTCTCTGTGCTTCCTGGACTTGTGTGTCTTTGTCCTTCACCAGGTTAGGGAAGTTTTCAGTCATTTTTTTCTTCATATAGGTTTTCTATACTTTGCTCACCCTCTTCTCCTCTGGTATCCCCATGATGTGAATGTTGTTACACATTATGTCTTCCGAAAAGTCCCTCAAACACTCCTCATTTTTTTAATTCTTTTTTCTTTTAGCTGCTCCAGTTGGGTATTTTTTTCTACATTGTCTTCCAAATTGCTGATTTGGTCCTCTGCTTCCTCTCACCTACTGTTTATTCCTTCAGTGTATTATTTATTTCAAATACTGCATTGTTTATTTCTTTTTTTAAAAGATTTTATTTATTTTCAGAGAGAGGGAAAGAGAGGGAGAGAAATATCAATGTGTGGTTGCCTCTCATGCACCCCCTAATGGGGACCCAGCCTGCAACCCAGGCATGTGCCCTGACTGGGAATCGAACTGATGACCCTTTGGTTCACATGTCAGCACTCAATCCACTGAGCCACACTAGCCAAGGCTGAGTTTTTTATTTCTGACTGGTACTTCTATATGGTTTCTATGTCTTTTTTCATGCTGTTGAGCATCCTTATAATCATTACTTTAAACTCTATACCTGTTAAATTGCTTGCCTTCATTTTATTTAGCTCTTCTTCCAGAGAATTCTCTTGTTCTTTCATTTGGGGCCTGTTTCTCTGTCTTCCCTTTTTTGGCCGCCTCTTTATGTTGGTTTCTATGTATTAGGTAGATCTGCAATGACTCTGGGGTCAAACCTATGTCAGACGCTACCTGTGACTGGCCCTAGGCAACCTGTTTGTACCTACCAAGGATCCACTACAGCTTGTAGTTCCCTCTGCTGGGCCTGGGTGTGTGCAGAGAAAAACGAGCTGCACACCAAAGCTGGCTTTTACCAGCACCTGGCCAGGGTGAGGGTGAGCTAAAGTCAGAGCTTCCAGAGATTCGCCTTCGCTTAACAGCCTTTCTGTTAGATTTAATCACTGAAAGTGCTTCCAGCAGTAACCCTCCACATTTGGGTTTAAGCTCCACAGGGTGGGGCTATTGCATTCCCTCAGGCTGATGCAGCATGGAAGGGAGTACTCTACCCCAGAAAGATGGCTTCTGCAGTATGGGGAATGACTGAGCACAGGGATTCTGGCAGCTAACCCTTCAGCTCTCTCCCCAGAGCTACCAACCCCAGACTCTCTTAATGTGGCTCTAATCTGCTCTGCCCTCCCTCAGCAGCAGCCCAGGGTAAGTGGCTACAAACAAAATTTTGTGTGTTGGTCCTCTAAGAGGCTCTCTGCATCTCTAGTCATCTCTCTCTAGTAGACAGAAAACACACTGCTTTTCACAGTCAGATGCATTTTGGGTTCCTTTCCTGGTTTTGGTGCTGTAGGCTGGGGAGCCTGGCTTGGGGTTTAGACCCCACACTTTTCAGGTCTCAGCCACTGAAATATCCCTCCAGAGCTTCAGCTGCCACAGGTAGGAGTCCAGCCAGCCCTCTTGCGCCTCCGCACTTCCTACCAGTCAAGTTGTGGTGATGTGGTTTCTTCCGTAAGTCCTTGGTTAGAAGGCTTTCTCTAGCTGGTGTTTAGTTGTTTTTTCAGGATGATTCTTTAATAATTAACTTAGTTGTAATTTCATTTTGTTTCTGGGAGGAGGTTAATGGAGCTTCTACCTACTCCACTGCCATCTTGGATCTCTCCCTACAGCCGGTTTTTAGGCAAAAAGTAGGAGGGCAGAGAGTCCCTACTGTATCTACTATTTCTCACTTGCCCTCAGTTCAAAATACCAAATGCCAAAGTACCATATTTGGGGGTGGTGTATTCTGATCCCCTTAATTACCATCATCTGACTTTGAACTTGGTTATGGGATCTATATGGTAGGGGACCATTAGCAAAAGGGTGTGGGGAATATATTGAAGATCTATGCTATAACTAATGGGAGTTCGTATATCTAATAACAATGAACAGATGTCTGAGGCTATTGCCAGAGGGTTAAAGGAGATAAGAGTTAAGAAGTTAAGCTGGGCCTCATGTGTAGTAAGTGTATGCGTCAGTTCGCTGCTGTTGTGAGAGGAGGGTTCGAGTTTGGTCACAGTGCTCTGGAATTAGCCTTTAATGACGAGCAGGACTTACCTGTAGGAACTGTCGCCACCAGACCCGGGACCTGCACATTCAGCCTGTAGCCTCTGAACAAAGAAGGAGCTGTCTGAGTAGAAGACCAGCACTTCCCAAAACTTAAAGGGTGTTACTTGGAGTGGACAGAGGTTCAGAATGAATTTAAGTGCCTAACTTTGTCTTCTCACATTTCAGGGTTTCTTCACTACCAGTATTCTTTGTAATTCTTCCCAAGGGAATGCTAGTATTTTCACATTACACACGTTGGTAAATGCTAGTCCCCATGTCAAATTAGATTTTCACCTGCTTTAGGCTATTGAAAGCACAGCTAAGCATTTGGAAGGTCTTCCACACATATGCCAAATCACCCATTTTCTACAGGCCATGTTGATCATATACCTGAGACCTCCCCGTTTCTAGGAAACATGTGTTTGCAAAAGAATGCAATGGGGAGAGCTTCCTGACTGAACCTCAGTGTGCGACATGGGGTAAGAGGTCAGAGCCTCTCTTTCGTGTTAACTCGTTTTGGTAAACACAATTTATCACGCTTGTGTTTCTTTTAATGCAAGGGGGACAATTTTAAAATTCCAGTAGATTGTTAAAGAAAATGGAATTCTTTTAACAGAGTCTGCCCTACATTAAAATGATTGTGAAATACCGACTGTGGATGTGCCAGCTGTTGGTTCTGGGAAGGGCTTTTTGGATCATGGAATTACAAACAACACCTTTTGCTCTGAGCATTTACGTGTATAGGAAAGCCCACCTTGGATTGAGGCCTAGTAATAAAAGTTTCATGCAACTCAAAATGAAAATGTATTGCAGATTTCTGATCCCTGAAGTTTTTTGTGCTGAAATATGTGGTGATGAGTAAAGACCATTGCATTTCACCATGTAGCTACTTGGTAGCTACACAGTTACTGTCATTGTCCAAAGAGCAGCAGTTGCTGGGACCATGGATCTAAGTGGTTAGAAGGATATCAAATTTCAAAAGAAAAAAAGGTAGTGAGGTATAGTGAAGAATTTTGTTAGCAAATCAGTGCATTTCACTTCTATTAAGTATCCCAATTTCTTTTCAATGAAATGATACTCAATCGCCTGTGTTTCCATGTCTTCTAACCAAGGTATGCTCTCAGGTATGCATGCAGAAAGTGTCACCACCTTTGAGAATCCTCTCTGCCCAAGAGAATTTCCAAGAGCTAGGCTGTTCAGTCAAGCGGGCAATTTTGGCACAGGAGCTCTTTGTAGTGACCATAGACATAGAAGATTACAGGGACAGCCGGTGGCCAGGTTCCTTCAGCTACAATGTGCCTAAATGGGAGAGGTGTCGTGTGCTCACACGTGAAGATTCCTGTTGCCAGTCCTGTGGCAGAGTGAGGAATGTTAGGTTTATACTGTCTCTCTTTATTTAAAGGCTGCATTTTTTTTTACCCTACCATGTATACACTTTTTGTTGCTTTTGGCAGATAAATGTAAAGTGTTCCTCTAATATTAATTAGTATTAATATGGCAAAGTAATATGATAAACAGTAATGCAAATATTTGCTCATTTTCTTCAGCTTTAAAGTCTTCAAATTCTTCAAAATAAAATTAAATCAAGACAACCAAACACTTAAATGATCCACAGAGATGTTATGGAAATAAGTTACGTAATGCATGGAAATATTTTGACCTATTTGGAAGAAAGATGCAATAACAAGTTATTTGTAATATAAATGGCCAAGCAAACAAACTTTGTTTTAAGGCAGTACAGTACCAAGATCAAAATAACCATCCATTTATCACAGTGCCTGGTACTGCAAGCCCCGTGCTGCTTATGACAGACATCCCAGGAGATGCAGAGGTTAATTGCATTTTTAAATTCATAGAATTTTAGACTTGACAAGACTTTAGAGATGCCTCTTCTCTATGAAAGGCAAAATTAAAGCTCTCCTAAGGGGTAAAGGCCTACCAGATTTTGTCAGTAAATCCAGGGATGTGATTAATGTGTTAATTTGCATAAATTTACATGTAGGGTTCAGCATCCTTTAACTCCAAGTTAGCAAAGTAAAGTTAGCTAATGATCTCCCTTGCCCTGGATGCAATCCAATATACAGGGATTGAGCGAATGAGTCCCAGCCTGTCCTTTGCTGTCCTTTCAATGCCAGGATACTCGGGGGAAGTGCTGCATTTTACTGTTAGTATTTTTGATATACTTCTTTTTTGTAGATAAGTCCCTTTAACATTTCATATAATAAGGGCTTGATAATGATGAACTCCTTTAACTTGACTTATCTGGGAAGCACTTGATCTGCCCTTCCATTCTAAATGATAGCTTTGCTGGATATAGTCATCTTGCATGTGAGTCCTTGTCCTTCATGACTTTCCAGCCCCTTCTTGCCTATAAGGTTTCTTTGGAGAAATCAGCTGATAGCCTTATGGGAACTCCTTTGTAGGTAACTGTCTCCTTTTCTCTTGCTGCTTTTAAGTTTCTCTCTTTATCTTTCATCTTGGGTAATGTAATTATGATGTGCCTTGGTGTGTTCCTCCTTGGGTCCAACTTCTTTGGGCCTCTCTGAGCTTCCTGGACTTCCCGGAAGTCTATTTCCTTTGTCAGGTTAGGGAAGTTCTCCTTCATTATTTGTTCAAATAAATTTTCAATTTCTTGTTCCTCCTTTTCTCCTTCTGGCACCCCTATGATTCGGATATTGGAACATTTCAAGACATCCTGGAGGTTCCTAAGCCTCTCCTCATTTTTTTGAATTCTTGTTTCTTCATTCAGTTCTCGTTGAATGTTTATTTCTTTCTTCTACTCCAAATCATTGATCTGAGTCCCCGTTTCCTTCCTGTCACTGTTGCTTCCTGTCACTTGTTCATTTTCCTTTATGTCACTTTTCATAGCCTTCACTTTTTCCTCTATTTTGCGACCATATTCAACCAATTCTGTGAGCATCCTGATTACCAGTGTTTTGAACTCTGCATCTGATAGGTTGGCTATTTCTTCGTTGCTTAGTTGTATTTTTTGTGGAGCTTTGATCTGTTCTCTCGTTTGGGCCGTGTATTTTTTTTTTTGTCTCGGCCTGCCTGTTACATAGTAAGAGGCAGAGCCTTAGGTGTTCACCAGGGTGGGGCAACCTACATTGCTACTGCAGCCTTTTTTATTTACTTCCTGGTTTATAGTTGTTTTGTGGATGGGTGAGATTACTCTATATCTGAAATATTTTTATGTCGATTTTTTTCTTCTGAATAACCCAGCAAATATTCTGCTATTCACACATTTGGGGAAAGTGGAAGGAGAATTGATCTGTATAACTTTTTATGTGAATTATCCTTAAAAATAATGTTGATCACAAGCTAGGTGACTTACCTGTATCTCCTGTCCTCTTTCCTTTGTTGCTCATTTATTCTTGCTGGTCACTAATGGTAGGAGGAAAGAATAAAACAAAAGGCATTTTTTTGGCTCCTTTTCAGCAGCACTAATAGGAAATTTTAATGAAGAAATTTGAGTTTAATGATCAAGAGGAATTTCCATTGTTCATGTTTTATTTTCTCCCATAAGTTGGAAAATCCAGTTAATTGAATATTGCACCACAGATAGTTACTCTCCATAAATTTTAAATCATTTAAAGGTCGTGTTTTACATTGACTGGCTAACACTATAATTTTAAAGTAAAATTTTAAAAATTACATTCTTTTACCTAAATTTTAACCCTTGCTACATGATGAGAGCTTCGACTTGCTTTTTGTGTACTAGGACAAGCTTATTCTTGTAAGTAGGAAAGGAGGAGTAGTCAGAAAATTCCATCTCTGCACTCAGAGCCTTGCTTATGTCCCAGTGATCCTTTTCATGGAAATGTAGCCGATCCATAGGAGGAGGCTGTGTAGATGTGAGCACAGTTAATCACTTGAGTACGATCTTTGTTTCCCCCTCACAAATGAAGGATGAGTTCCTCTTTTAGTCTAGGAACATGCGAGGAGAGGGCTGTGGATCTCGGCCACAGCCACCAGCTCTCAGGCTCCAGCTCGCAGAACACGGCACTGCCTCCGTACCGATGCCTAAAACCAAATGAAGGAGATGCCCACATCTCACCACGGCATGATCCCTATGCCCTTCTGCAAAAGAACTAGACAGTATTTTGTATGCAGCCTTGACTTTATAAATTGGCTTACACTTTGAAAAATCTTGTTGCAACAAAATGTCAGTGGTTATGAGAATAGGTCCAAGTCATAATTAGAGCCTTAATTTTGATGAATTATGGGTTAAAGACCTTAAATGGTTTTAAGCACCAAAAAGAAGTCCAGGACAGAAATGCTCCTGAACTTTTCCTCTAGGACATGATGGGAACATCTGCTACAGGACACTTGTGCCTTTCTTTCCATTAATTTATTAGTTGTGTTCTTTTTTTTCTTTACAAAACTTAGATTTTTTAAAATCCCCATGGAACCTTACCAAAAAACTGTAGTTATATAAAACTGTTTTTTAGGTCCCTAGTGTTTTGAATATACTTTTTTTTGTTTGTACATAATTTTTGTAAGTATTATTTGAATAGATTAGTCAATTAATTTACCATCATTTCTTTGACTGTTTATTATTGGACATTTAGATTAGGACTTGACTCCCACAGAGGGGCCTGCATGGGGGCATAGCCTGAGTTCTGTGAACTGGGGCTTTCAGGAGTTCCTTACCATGGGGGCAGAAATTCCTAGCACCGCCACCTTCAAGCCCTGGAAAGCTTTTTCCCTCTCTCTTTGCCCTTATGTTACACTCGTCTGTCAAAACTGCAACTGTGGACTTACACATCTCTTTTCCATAACTCCACCTAACCCAACACAGCTGGAGAAAAATCCCCCAGTTTGGCAAATTGGTATTACCGTCCTGGGTGTTACCAGCCTCAAGTGACTCTTCTCATTGCTAGGCAAGTTCTGGAGTCTGCTCATTCTCTGTTTCTGAAATACTTGTTTTAAACCCCTCTTTCCCAAACATCCAGTCCTCTCGCTCTTTGTTTTCCTCATAATACTGTTTTCTGATGTGTACCCCAGAAGCTGTAACTTAAAAATACATTGTCTTAGCTAATTTCACTTTCTTTTAATTTTAATCTTTTTACATATTTTAAATACCTTGTTTCCTATAATCTCTTGAGATGTTATTTTGCCATTCTAACATGTGAAGAAATATTCCTAATTAAATTCTGCTTTTATTTCATCACTAATAAGGCTAAGTAGGCCACTAATTTTCATCTAAGTATGACTTTTACTACATTCCAAATACTTTATGCGTTATCATTTTCATTATTTTTTAAACATTTTCTTATTATGTAGTGACCTTTTTCCTAGCCCAATTATTGTTTCAGTTCATGTTCAAAAAATAAGTTTTTTTCTTCCTATATTTACTACATTGTAGTCAGTAAGTACATGCTGATGTTGCCCTTGCCAGAGTTACTAATGACCCCCTAATGCTAAATTCACTGGGGCCCCTTTCAGGCTTTGTATCATCCTTTCTAGGACCTGTACAATCTCATCCGCCTGTAAAGTTTGCTGACTTGTCTCCTCTTTCCTGCTTCTGATCTTAAACGTTGGTATTATTTCTCTGTGGCTCTGCCCGAGGCTAGCTTCTCTTTTCATTTCATGGCTTGCCTCGAAACAAACTCATCTATCCCCACAACTTTGCTTAACTCTTCCTTGTTAATGATTTTTAAGTTTCTTGACAGCCTGCACCTTCTCACCTGAGATTCAAAACATTTCTGGTAGCCCACTGGACCTACCTACTTTTGTTGTCTTACTGTTGCTTCAGAATAACCTGTCTAAAAATAAACTTTTAGAGCCTGTTGTTGTTGTTTTTTAATCTTCACCTGAGGATATGTTTATTGATTTTTAGAGAGGGCAGGGAGAGAGACATCGATGTGAGAGAGAAACATCGATTGGTTGCCTCCCGTTTGATACCAACTGGGGATCAAACCTGCAACCTAGGTAGGTGCTCTGACCAGGAATCTGAACTTTCGGTGCACGGGATGCTTCCACCAACTGAACCACCCGACCCAGGCTAGAGCCCATTGTTTTTATCTGCTGGAAAGTTCTTGAGCCTTTTCTTCTTTCCCGTGACACAGCTTTCATTTAAGTCCCTGTCATATACCTCGCTGGGCTATATGTACTTATCTAAGTATATTTTTTTTCCCTGTCTCTTCTCACGCATATTGAACTTTGCCTATTGCTTATTTTCCTTATTGTGGTATGTTACTGATTTCATTATGTCACTAGGAACTTAGAAATTATTAAGAAACAATGATTATTGTAATAATTTAGAAAGCATAGACTTCAGTAGTCAAAAGAATTATTAACATGCCATTATATTTTATTGTAGTTTTTCTGTACCTATGTTTTCTATGATTGAGATCATACTGAATATAAAGTCATATCCTTAATTTAAACAATCTTAACATTAAAGAGTAAAATTTGATTCAGATTCAGTACCTTTCACTAAAATAAATTCCAGAAAGATCAAAGAATTAAACATAAAAAGATAAACCATAAAAGTTTTCAAGAATGCATAGGTGAATGTTTTTGTGATCTCACAGTACAGAAATCTTTGGTACATATGATATATAATCTAGAAGCCATAACATAAAAACTGATACACATGACTACATAAAAACTGAACATTTCTACATGACAAAAACACACAGACACCATAAACAATGTCAAATGACAAACGAGAGAGACTATTGCGACTCCTCACAAAGGGCTCGCTTCCTAAACACCTGCTTACTTAGGTCTTGCAAAGAAGTCCGCAGGACAAATTACTGAATTATGTAAGAAAAGGTAAAGGATACAAACAGAAACACATGAGGCTTTAAACTTCTGAAAAGGTGATGGGTAGCAAAGATCAGAAAGTTTGATGGTGCACTGTGTTGGCAAAGGCGTTGGGGAACAGGCACATTTATTTACAGATTGCTGGTGGAAGCATAGGTTGGGAACTCCACAGAGAATTTTGGCAATATTTTATTAAACCTACAAATATACATACCCTTTTCTACCAACTCCATTTCTAGGAATTGATCCCACAGACGCAGTACTAGAATAAATAAATAAAGATACTGATTACCACATTGTTTGCAACAGCAAGATTGGAAACAACCTAAACTTATTAATAAAGGACTGACTAAATAACTTATAATTCATCCATACAGTAGAATACCATACAACCATTTATGAGTCAGTTTCATTTGTACTGATGTGAAATGATCACTAAGGTATATTTTAACTGAAAAATTAAATGTGCGCAGTATGTTTAGAATGTTACCACTTGTGAAGTTAAGGTGTGCACAAAAAGCATAAACAGATGTACACAAAGAGCTCCTGTAATATGAATCAATTCATACTAGATTCAGCATGAATCTGGTCTACATAAGAAACTGCTAACTGCCAACTTATTTAGGGAGAAGAGCTGAAGACCAGGAATGGGCTGTGTGAGGGACGGGAAGGGAGGGAGGCTGCTATTTCTCCTTAGACCTCTATACCTTTGGCTTTTGAACCTGTGACTTTAATTTTTCTTAAAACATCTATTTTAAAAACTACACAATGTCATAATTTATGTAGCTACCTCTCCACTATTGAACATTTAGGTTGTTTCTATTTTTAATGCTTATGAATAATTCTAAAATAACTATCTTCTGTATATATCTCTGTACATATTTGAGATTATGTCTGTAGGATCACCAAAAGTAGAATTGCTGGATAAAAGATTATGATTCTTGCTACCCATTATTATGCTGTTTTCCCGAAATAAGTACCAGTTCATACTCCCACCAACAGGATGTACATACCCTTTGCTTTTTAAAAAGAATTCTGCTAATTTGATGGACAGAAAATTTTACCTCGTTTGAAAGT
>VMDR010036995.1:0-10351 GCA_007922815.1 Macrotus californicus | reverse complement strand
TATATGCTTCCGCTTTATTTGCCACTCTCCCCTCTCTCTCACCCTGTGCACACTCTCTCTCTTTTTCTGCCCCCCCAACATTAACTACAACCTTGAGAGTGAAAGAAAGAAAAAAAAACCGATTTTCCCTTGACTGCAAGCTAATTTCAAAGTTAATAAATTCCCAAGTAAAGGAGATAGAAGCAAACAATTTCTACCAAATAATTAAATTTATGAAGAGTATCGCACAATCAAACATCTAATCATAAGCCTGACAGGGTGGCATGTTACTGACATGCCCAAGCAAGATTTATTTACCTTGCTCTTTAACGATTTCCAGTGAGACTGCACTTTAACTGGAATTACTCTTAAAGCTGTTTGTGTGCTCACACAGATTTAGGAGGAGTTGCGTTTTAAAACCCTTTGCACCCTGCATTCAGTTTTGTTTTTCAGTTACATTAGAATCATTTTTGAAAGACTTGGTTGTTTTGTTGTTTCTGTCCTCTCTATCATTAAGGTGATATAAATATTCTTAAATTAGAGATTATTTTAGCCATTTCTTTTCTAGTTCTCCTTGGCACCTACAGAATTAAATTGCTGCTCAAGAAAGAAAAATTAAAGACCTAACTATGAGTAGGATGAAAATATTAGGCAGGACATTATTTGAGCATGAAAGGGTAGGTGGCAGTAAGAAAACTGGGATCATAAGTAGTCAGGATTCCTGTTTCATTGTCAAAATCTTCAGCCTGGATGTCTCCTCAAAATGTAATTGTTGTGTAGCCAATCCCTGACCTTCCACCCTTTATGTTGCTATGCCACTTCTCACTGGCTCCTTTTCTCTTATTTCATATTATTTCTTCCCTTCTTTCATGTAAGTATATTTTGAAATGGCTATTTTCCCTCTACATATCTAAATACCTGGCGGCCATTACCTGAAGTCCCCGAGTCTCTCCCTACATGTAATAAGAAGTGGAGGATTATCAACCGCCGGAGTTAAACAGGGAAAGCAGACTGGACTGAAGATAAAAACGCAGCTTTTCTGCCAAAATCAAGGATAGAGGTTCATAGGAAACTCAGAAGAAATAAAACTTAGGGAACGGGAGGGCAAAGAAGCAAGGTGCTACATTTTGAGCACGAGACAGAGGAACCTTCAGGACAACGTTTAACACTTATTCCGCAAAGAGCTTCTGAAACGACCAGATGATGACACACCCACACTCTCACTGGTTCCTTGGTATCCGCCCTGGCAGGACTGGGAGGAAGAGACCCGCAGGCCAGCACAGTCCAGAGTCTGCAAACACCGCTGAGGCCAGGCTGAAACACCACGGATCCGGCGTCCCGAGCCTTCTGACCTCGGGCTCTCTTTCTGGAGAAAACACAGGAGAGCAGGTGGACATCTGGCAATGCTCCTCTTACTCAGGGATTTTTAGTCACTTCAAGGAATTCGCATCTCCATGAACACCCCAAGGTCATCTTGAAGTCTTTAAAGAGTACAAGAACCAATGTGTTTCTTCAAAGGTTCTTCAAGAGTCCAAGGCTAGTTTAAAACTGAACTCTCCATAGTACCTCCACTTTTGCAGCATCAAAGATCCACGCCAAATATAAGATATAAAAACATAGCAAGATAGACTCAGGAGAGAGACTGCTATTAACAAGGTAAAAGGCCAGGGAAATAGAGAGGTGGCCAAGGCTCATTCTCAGGTGCCTACGCAATGTTGAGACAGACCTTATGAAACAAATGCCTCTCGTGGGGATTTTGATGGCCATTCTTTGCAACCAACTAGTCTTTGGGAAAAAAGGAAGCATAAATGATGAGGATTAAAAATCTTACTACAAAAAGAGGAAATGCACAAGGTGAAGGCCTCAGGTGGTTCCTTTTAATGAGCAAGGGAATGTGTGTGCGTAGGCTAAATAGCGATGGGGACAGATGTCTTGTCTACCGACACTAATCACACTTGACCCTAGGAACTGTAAAACATCTTGGGTTCGCATAACTTCAAGAAAGGATGGAGTCCCTTTCCAGTCCACTTTGTGCAAGGTAAAGAATAAAATAATATTAAATAAAAAGTTGTAATTATTAAAGCAACTAGGTAGGGTAAGGACTAATAAAAATCCCATTTCCTAGATGGGGAAATCAAGACACAAAGTTTAAATGAATTTGCTCACATCCCTAAGCTAATAAGAGAGGGGAGGTGGGATTAGAGCCCAGTCAGTATGGCTCCCAAATACACAAGCACACCCAGCCATCTTTCGGAAAGTTCGGCCTCCCACCCAGAACTGGCCCACATGTTGCATTCCCATCCCTCCACACTCATGTACTTAAGAATTTGACTAGACATTAGGGAATCTTAGGAGTGTCTTATGAAATCTGTCATAATCAAAAGCAGAACATCCCCCTTCCCCTTCTCCTCCAGTGATGCTTGAAGGCAAACTACATCCAAGTGTTGGGATGGGCAGGCCCTATGGAGTCACAGGGCAGGGCAGGTGTTTTGGCATATTTTATTGAATGAGTTACTGTCTTGATATGGCGAGGTCATGGGGGGGTACTTATGAGAAAGAGAACATTAATGTTTATGGTGGGAGATGAAATGGAATAATAACCTAAATAAAATCAAAGTAAGTCTCACACTGAAGTTATATCTGTACTTCAAAGGTCTGTATCAAACAGCACATCCCTCCAGAAAGACTTCAGCTGTAAAGAACCTGAAAAATAACCCATTGGTGGTTGTCCTTGATACCCAACTTACCCCTTTTTTCCCTAAGATATCAATAACTTATACTTTAAGCAACTTGTGGGGAAAATTCTTACTTGCACAAAGCACTCAAGTGTCTTTTTAGGTCATTTGAGTGACAGGGGAACTGTGGTGGAATTTCAAATTGAAAAAGGGCTCCACACCTCCACCCTTCAAGGGCAGCCTATGGCGAAGTGAGAGCAAAATATTAACTCAAGTCTCTGAATTAAAGGTTTAAACAAGTTTCTCATTTAAGTTTTTTCTATAACTAATTCTGTTGAGAACAAGCAGAATTTGGTTTATACTTTCATTTTAATATGGAGTCACTGTTTGTTTTAAGGGAGAAAGAACCCTCCATCTTTCTCAGTAGTTTGTGATCTCTGAGGACAGGAACCTATTCGGTGCCAGCGTGTTCTCCAAAACACCCAATGAGTCTAGTGGCCCTCCAATAAATATTATAGGGACACACAAAAACGATGGACAACAGACACAAGTTGGAATATTACTTCCAATCCAAGGAAATCTAAAAGTAGTAAGGTCAATTTATAACAACAAAAGCCTCAGTTCAATCTATGTAACAGTAAGCATCTTACCTCATAAATGAAACTAATGTGTGTGTATGTTTTTAAGTTGGAGAGGGCACCATAGGATTGTAAGATGATACCACTTGTGTGGTTATCTGTACGCATGTATGTATCTGTGTAGCACATGTATCATGTACCCCCAAATTCAAATTAATATTCCACCCAGTAATTAGTTTCAGTGGGGAATCGAGATAGAGAGAGAGAGAGAGAGAGAGAGAGAGAGAGAGAGAGAAATGTAAGGGAAAGGAGAAACACAGAGAAACAGGGAGAAAGGGGGGAGAAGAGGGAGAGGGGAGAACAAGGGAAGGGAGGGGAGAAGGAATAGCCACAGAGGAGTGAAATAAAACAAAAATGGTTTGGAGAAAAACCTTTTCTTGCTGAAATCTGCAGTGAAATCCAGATTCCCACTGAAATGAAAAACTCATGTTGGGACGGGGATTGGCTGAGCTTTGCTGTGAAAGAAAATCAATATTTCACTTGACAATGCCCATGCTAAACACCACTGTCACTCTTCAGTGTCATTTCACTGTCATCTGCCCACAGTAAATAAACAGGAGCATCATACATAACTTCTCCCCCGAGGTTTGTGAACGGGATCTCCCACGCGCCACTGCAGCGAGTCACCAGCATGGTCCGGCAGAGGACTCGAGCGGCCTGTGTTTACTCGAGGTGGGCAGCAGCCACCTTGGCTCCGGACAGCTCCGTCCCACACGCTCTGACGCTGCCCCGTGGTTTACTCACAGTCACTCGCGCCGCTGTAAGTTTACCACTCAGATCTAAACGCTTCACCGTGAAAGATGTTCCTGTCCATTTTCATTTCTGGTAACTGGATAAAAGCCTCACAAACCCTCTCATAAAAGACTCCACTACTGTCCACGCTAACACGGCTGGACTGAAAACAGACTGTTAACCTGAATTGGCAGGGCAGCTCCAAGGAATGTACAGAACGTATTTAACACGTCACAATCCAACACCTTTTCCTGCCCATTCCCATTTGGAATTGCGGCCTCACAAAGCGCAGCATTTGCTCTGTAAAGAAACAACTTAAAAGACACTTCCTTAGCAGACTGGTAGTTGCCAGTGGCAGGGGCCGGGGAGTGGGCAAAACGGGCAAAGGGCGTCAAAACGACAAACCTCTGGTCACTGGGATGTGAGGGGCAGCATGGCGAGCACAGTCAGTAACACTGTGTGTGCATTGAAAAGTGGCTGAGGGAGTACATCTCAAAGTTCTCACCACAGGAAAAAAACTGTCACTACGTATGGGGACAGATGTTTAATGAGACTTCCTGTCACCACTGTGCAATGGGTGGCGAGTCCCTGTGTCACATACCTGAGAGGAGTATAATGTGGCATGTCAATTTACCTCCATAAAGACTGTATTAAAATTACAGAATTACACAATTGTAAAAATTATATAATAAAATTACATAATTATACCTTTTATAGTAAGCGGAAGCTGTTTTTCTTTTTTCATAATGCAATTTTTCAACAAGCTGCAATTAAAGTCAGAAAGACTAACAATCTCATTGTACCCTATTTTAATAACTTCTTTCATTTTCCACAGTATATGTCTTTCAAATTTTGCAGAACTCTATGCTACATATTTCATATAGTTTCAAAATCACATAAAACATAATATAGGACTTATCTTTTAGCTGGTACATTTCCACATTATGCATGATTCAAATGTGTCACCTTTTTTAGCAAATTCATTCAAAGGAACTGTTTTCAAAAGAAAGCTATACATGTACAAAGGTTTTAAAAAGAAGGCTAGAAACAAACAGAACTCTGTAAAAACCACATTCTCAACATACACATCTTATCCTGAACTTCTAAAACAGTCACATCCATTATCAATCACTATTTTGTACTTGGTGACACGGACGTCTCATTTATGCTGCTGGAGAATGTTACAGGTTTCAAACTATTTCCTTGAAAACCACCTGATGATAAGAAAAATCAGGCTGACTGTTCCCAATAACAAAGCCGAGCACAAACAATTCAGGCATTCTACAATTACTCAAACTTAATTTATTAATTTATTGTGCTTCCAGGAACAACCTGAGTGGCTGTGACCAGTGACTGCATGTCTGAACTGCTTCCAGTACCAGCCCGCACATGCCTTCCTGTTTCCATGGTGAGTGTACCACCTTTGCCACCATGCTCAAGTGCTGACAGTCTGCCTACAGATGAGCAAAGACTGCCCACCAACCATTTGTGTCAGCGATTGCTCCAGATCCACTCATTATCTCTATTATTCATCATCATGTGCACTTTTAGGGGCAACTAATTGAAGGGGACTGTGTGGTCTGATGCACCAGGGACAAGGCCCAATCAAAACACCAACAACAGAACCAAAAGCAAAAAACCAAATACCTATGCAATCCCGAGCCTGCCTATTTTGGACAGGAATATATACAGAAGAAAATGTAAACATAAGCATATCTTAGCAACCAATATTTCAATGCTTACTTTCAGTAGATCCTTGGGGAAATCACCACCCTCATTAACACCTTGGAGGTTTGCAATGAACTCCTGGCAGGTCATCTTCTTTCCAATATTCTGGAATAGAGACAAACAATACATCCTAATGATATATATGGAATTAAGATTAATTCTTAAAAAATTGATTTGGTTTTTCAGAAACATGAATACACACACATACTCCAATATGTGTGTATATATAATACATACATACTTATTATACAAATTTATATGCATTAAAAAAAGATGGTTTTTATACTTGAAAAATTTTCATTAAAATAAATAGCAAGATTCTGCCAAACCTTTAGTTTAACCCTAAGGAAAAAATCCATGCTACATTTATATAAATAATATATAATTTAGTTTTTAATGAAAAACATGGGTAAAAATGACATTTCTGGGTGGAACTCTGATAGCTATTTATTTGCCTTTTTAATTGTATTTCCTACGTATTGTCAAGAAGTGTGAAGGATCTGAGCTTTTTAGCTTGTCACAAGCTCATGAATGCGGGCAGACTCCTGGGTCAAAGGCACGGGAATTTACTACAATAGGAGTAGCGATTCCTGCTCCAGGGCAACCTGAGGAGGGCCGGCAGACAGCTGTGCCTGCGGTGGAGTGAGACATGGGAAAGGATCCCTGAGCTGTGGGAACCTGAATCTTTGCGGTGGCAGAAAGCATGTCTACACCTTGGCTTAAAGGGAGGAAACAGCTCTTATCTTCCAGAGCTAAACACAAACTTATCCACTGGCTCCGGAGTCACTATATCCTCCATAGCTACTCACTACACACACAGTCTTGAAAAAATAGACCAGAACAAAGGCAACCAAAGCTTCTGTGCACAAAATGAAAAGAAAAGCAAGAGCCTCATGGAGAACTGTCTGTAAACACATATTTAAGGAGCAGTTGAGCAACAACAACAAAAAAACCCACATTAATAAACAAAATGTAATTAGAAAGTATAAACTATAAAAAGAGAAAAGATACAAATAGGCTGACTGAGAAAACTAATACAAAACCTGGTAAAACAGAGAATCACCCCCTATACCAGCTCCGGTCAGCTAGCAAAAGCCGCCAGGCGGGGAAGGTTTGGAGGCTCCATCAGGAGAAACTGTCGGGAGCGCAGGAGAGGGACGAGGAATACAAACAAGCACAGGCATGGGCTGTCCACGAAGTGTGGTCCCAGGGAACCGGAGGGCACCAACATCAGAGCACCCCGGCACACAACATGCATACAAATAAAATGCATGCGATGCAAGGCTATTTTATTTTATTCTTAAAAGACTCAGAGTAGGGTAGAGGAATAGTCCTCAAGCTGGGGCAGCACATCCCTGAAGATAACAGACTTTAAAAGGGATGCAAAGCCACGGATGGTTTAATGGGAGCATGTATACAGAATCTTAACTTCAAAAACACAAACATCGGCCTGAGAACAGACACACGTATGTGTATTTTTTTGTAAAAATTATATATCCTCTTTATTATTTATATATTTTTAGTATTTTATTTTATTTTTTTTTTTACTGTTCAGGTACAGTTGTCTCCATTTTCCCACTACTACTTTCCCCCACCCCACCCATCCCCACCTCCCACCCTGAGTCCTTCCCCTCTTCAGTTTTGTTCATGGGTCCTTTATACATGTTCCTTGATGACCCTTTCCCTTCTTTCCCCTGTTATCCCCCTCTCCCTCCCCTCTGGTTGCTGTCAGTTTTTTCTTTATTTCAATGGTTGTATTTTGCTAGTTTGTTTTGTTGATTATGTTCCAGTTAAAGGTGAGATCATATGATATTTGTCCCTCACCACCTGGCTTATTTCACTTAGCATAATGCTCTCCAGTTCCATCCACACTGTAGCAAAGGATAGGAGCACCTTCTTTCTTTCTGCTGCGTAGAATTCCATTGTGTAAATGGACCACAGTTTTTTGATCCACTCATTGACTGATGGGCACTTAGGTTGCTTCCAGCACTTGGCTATTGTAAATTGTGCTGCTATGAACATTGGGGGTGCATAGGTTCTTTTGGATTGGTGTTTCAGGGCTCTTAGGGTAGAATCCCAGCAGTGGAATTGCTGGGTCAAAAGGCAATTCCATTTTTAGTTTTCTGAGGAAATTCTATACTGTTTTCCACAGCGGCTGCACCAGTCTGCAATCCCACCAACAGTGCATTAGGGTTCCCTTTTCTCCACAACCTCTCTAACACTTGTTAATGGTGGCCATTCTCACTGGTGTGAAGTGGTATCTCATAGTGGTTTTAATTTGCATCTCTCTGATGGCTAGTGATCCTCAGCATCCTTTCATATGTCTCTGGGCCTCTGTGTGTCTTAAAAGCAATCACTTTCCACTTCCCCTTTCACAATAGTCCTTCTAATTCATAAAATGGAACAGCTTGTCCATCCCATATGATCTAGTTAATTACAGTTAAGGTACAAAATAACTGTAGTTTAAAAACCTTATCTCTTCCATCAGCAAGAAGGACACAGTCGGACTTCACATGAAAGATGGATGAATGTTTTAACAATGAGAACTGGCTTTGCCAATTAACTTATTTGGCAGGTATTTCCCATTATTTGAATAGCTAAATATGCAGTTCTAAATTCTCATGAAAATTCATTTAAAGCACAGAAAGAAACTTTAATGAAAAAGGCTGTTTCACAACATTATATTAAAAAGACATTCCCAATTTTCCCAATCTTTATCAAGTGGATCTATCAGATCACATTAGGTGCTCCATGGTGGCTATTCTAGGTCATTTGCATTTCAACATGAATTTCAGGATGGGTGTGTCAATTTCTGGTGTGTGTGCATTGGGGGAGCCAACTGGGGTTTTGACAATGAATGTGATGAATTAGAGGACACGTTGGAGAGCATGCCACTCTAACACTGTTCCAGTCCATGCCCATGGGATACCTTTCCACTTGTTTCTTTCAGTAATGTTTTGTAGTTTTCAATGTCAATGACTTGACCTAATTTTGTTAAATTTATTCTTAAGTAGCTTGGTCTTTCTGATGCTCTTGTAAATGAAATTAATTTCATTTTCATACTGTCCATTTTTAGTACACAAATACAATTGATCGTGTATGTTTAATTCTATAGCCTCGCTGAATTTGCTTTTTAGATTCTAGTAGTTTCTTTCTTTGTTTTGTAAATTCCTTAGGTCTTCTGCAAACAGAGATCATTTTACTTATTCCTTTCCGATCTTGATATGGTTTCTTTCTTTTTCTTTTCTAATTACCCTGGCTAAAATCTTCAATAATGATATTAGAAGTAGCAAGAGCAGACGTTTTTATCTTGTTCCTAATCTAGGGGACAGTTCTCTGTTTATCATCATCAAGTACTGCATGTTAGCTCTGAGTTCTTCATAAATGCTCATTTTCAGATTAAGGAAATTCCTTTTTATTCCTAGCTTATTTTTTCTTTTCAAATCATAAAATGGCACTAAATTTTGGAAGATGCTTTACCTATGTTTACTGAGATAACCACATGGCTTTTCTCTTTTATTCCATCAATATAGTATATTAGATTGATTTTCATCTGTTGAGTCAATCTTGCACTCCTTAAGTAATTCCCAAATGGTTATAATGTATTGTATAATCTTTTATATATGTTGCTGTATTAGGTATGTACTTAAAAATTTTTTGTGTCACTATTCATAAGGGATGTTAGTTTTGGGGTAGCTTTGTCTGATTTTGTAATCAAGGTAATATTGTCCTCATAGAATGTTTTTTGAAGTATTTCCTCTACCTTTTTTTCTGAGTATTTTGAGAAGGGTTTATATTAAAACTTCTTTAAATGTTTGATAGAATTCACAAGTGAAGTCTTCTGGTCTTGGGCCTCTCCTTGTGGGAAGTTTTTGAAAATTACTAATTCAATCACTTTATTTGCTGTAGGTCTATTCAGAATTTACACAGGGGTTTGCAAAAGTAGGTTTACAGCTATCATACAAATAAATAATGATAATAAAAATACAAGAATAAACTCTGTTTCATGTACTTAACAACTCTAAGCCTACTTTTGCCCACCTTGTATTTCTTCTTGAGTGAGTTTCAGCAGTTTCTATCTTTCTAGAAATTTGTTCATTTCACACAGGTGATCTAACATACAATTGTTGATGGTATTCACTTACAGTCCTTCTCATTTTTGTAAGGTAATAGTAAAGTGCTCTCTTTTATTACTAGTGTTAGTAATTCAACTCTTCTTTTTCTAGCGAGCAGGCTAGCTAGACATCTGCCAGTGCTGCTGCTCTTTTCAAAGAATAGACTTTTGGGTTCATTAAAATGTTTGCTTCTCAATTTTTTAGTTTCTTTCTGCTCAATATTATTTCTTTCCTTCTGCTTTCTTTGGGTTTAGTTTGCTCCATTTTTGTTTCTCATACTGAAAGGTAGCTCGTTGCTAACCTTTCAGTATGAGAAAAGAAGAATGGTAAGATATTCTTTTATATATAGGTGTTATCAGCAACAAATCTGCTACTTAGCACTGCTTTAAGCTTCATCTTATACATTTTATGTTGTGTTTCCGTTTTCAGTTATCTCAAAGTATTTCTTAATTTTCTTTGTGAATTTCATCATTGACCCCTCGGT
>VMDR010036994.1:0-10350 GCA_007922815.1 Macrotus californicus | reverse complement strand
GACTTCAAGTCTTCATTTCAAATCTTAAATCTTTTGTGAAAATTATAGATCTACCCACAGCAAAACAATAAAGAAAAAAAAGCATTTTGAATTTTTAAGCAAGAATGTCAACTCTCTATATAGAAAAACTTAATTGGTTGCAAATATTGAGTCATATTCTCCAACATTCAGCAGAGTATGAGTGCAGATAATTTTACCTCCATGATAACTCCTTCATATAGGATTTCCTTTCTATATAAACTATTTGAAAAATAATAACTAGCATACTTTTGGTTGTTGGAAAGTATTAAAAATGAGCCATTGCTTTAGTGTCTTTAGTAACACACAGTGTTTTTAATTTTTGAGCTCTTTTGCAATTTTTAAAAATATTTTTATAGATTTGCAGCATATAATTCAGTATCATAATCCTATATATTTAAAAAACAGCAACTGATGAAAATGATGATGATAATGATAATAATGATCATGTGTTCATGATTTTACTAGCTTTTACATGCACATTTTTGGAGAAATTTGTAGTGAATAATGTGCTGCTTTTTCATTTAATAAGAGCCTTCTGCTATTCCCGTGATTTACATAGGCTTTGAATCATCTGCATATCCAATGTTGCATTTGTATTCCAGAACTCTAGTTTCTAAATCTACAAAGGAGAACTTTGCATTATTATGTTCCTACAGTACATGTTTATCTTTAACATTTCATTGTAAAATAAAAAGTATTTGATGATTTTGGACCTACAAATATATGGGATTTTCTAAGTGATTGTGAATTTTCCATGTAATCTCCATTTGGTAAAAGCCAATTTTCTCTTTTTAGAAAGAAAAGAACAATCACCCTTTACAACTGTAAAATACTATTGTATAGAATTCAACGACACTTCTGTGAGACTTTTGCACTTCTACAATGCCCTAGTAGGAATGTCTCACTTCCAAAGTCAGAAGTTTGGAGATGAACTGCCTCAGACAAGTACTGCCTCTGCCACAAACATGCATCATGCACGAACGAGGCCTTCAGCAAGCTACTTAGCTACCCAGTGCTTCAGTTTCTTTACATACAAAGAAAAAGTAGTAGGGCTATTTTGAGCACTAATGAATGAATAAGTGGAAAGCACTTAGAAAAGTATCTGGCAAATGCATAGTGCTATGTAAATGTAGACTTATATCTTGTTTTATTATTTTTCACTGCCACTTTGTCTGACAGTTTCTCACATTGACTTATAATGTAATATTTGCTAGGAACATATGCCATATGTTAAATAACATGGAAACTTAGGAAGAATATCTTACTATGTATTTTTAATTGTTATTCAAGTAGTTGTCTCCATTTTCAGCCACCACTCCCCACCCCGACCCCAGCCATCCCCACCTCCCATCCTGGATCCTACCCCCGTCTGGCTTTTTCCTGGTGTCCTTTATACATGTTCCTTGACAACCTGTCCCCCTCCTCTCACCTCCCCTCTGGTTACTGTCAGTTTGTTCTTAATTTCAATGTCTCTGGTTCTATTTTGCTTGCTTGTTTGTTTTGTTGATTAGGTTCCACATATAGGTGAGATCATATGGTATTTGTCTTTCACCACCTGGCTTATTTCACTTAGCATAATGCTCTCCAGTTCCATCCCTGCTCTCACAAAGGGTAGGATCTCCTTCTTTCTTTCTTTCTGCTGCATAGTATTCCATCATGTGAATGTACCACAGTTTTTGGATCCACTCATTTACTGATGGGCACTTAGGTTGCTTCCACTATGTATTATATGCTAGTATACTCCAGGTCTGCCTTTAAAAGTTAATAAGTCCAAGTTGAAACAGAAAAATGTGGCTGATGTACATTTTTAAAATTATTTAATGTCACTCGTCCACATATTGCTGAATCTTAGATAAATGAACAAGTCATTGTTCCTGAATCAAAACATTAATGATACAATACTATCATGCACTCAACAAATATTTATTAAGCACTGATTATGTGTTAAGTATTGTGTTGGACTACAGTGGTACATGGAACTTGTCCTAATGACTTTTTAAATCTACCACCAGTATAAATATACATATAGGGAAAAACTATAATAGAAGTTGGGAGTGATAATACTCTCAATGGGCACATAGTGCATTCCCCTAGCGAATGCTCTCTTTTCTTTTTTAGTGTACACAAAAAGTAATTTTTAATTTTTTTTGAATTTATTGAGATGATATTTGTTAATGAAAGTATATAGGTTTCAAGTGTGCAATTTTGTAGCACATTATCTGTACACTGTACTGTGTGTTCACCACCCAAAGTCGAGCCTCCATCAATCACCTTCCATCTCCTTTTCACTCTCCTACCTTCCCCCACCACTCTCTTCCTCTGGTAATCATGTACTGTTGCCTGAGTCTGTGGGTGGTTATCTTTGTTTAATCCTTTCACCTTCTTCACTCAGCCCCACTCTCTCCCCCCTGCCAATCTGCCAATCTGTTGCATCTACTAGTCTCTTTCTATTTTGTTCGTTTATTTTGTTTATGAGATTCCACATATAAGTGAAATTATATGTTATATGTCTTTCTCTGATTGGCTTATTTAAATTAGCATTATGTTCTCCAGGTCCACCCATGCTGTCACAAAAGGTAAGATTTCCTTCTTTTTACGACTGAGTAGTATTCTATTGTAAAAACGTACCAAAGCTTTTTTATCCACTCATTACTGATGGGCACCTGGACTGCTTCCAAATTCTGGCTAACCCAATGGCCTTTGTTTATATAGGTTTTACCTATTAATTACTAAGTTTCAAGGTATGACATAAATTAAATTTTAAACATTTTATTTGTCACTTCATTTAAAATAACATATTTTAACATAAATATATTCCAAAAAAGCAAAATTGATGAGAAAAATTTTATTTGCATTTTTAAAACTTTTTTATATCTACCTTACGAGGATAAAACTGAAATTTCTTATCAAATTCTACATTCAATCAGTTGAATATAAAAGTATATAAAGACAATCTGGCCTTGCATAAATATGTAGTTGGAAAAAAGAGGACTGTTTTAAGGCCTTTCAGATAATTATTTATCTTATTCTGCAATACAAGGCCAAAATACTCAACAAGTTAAGGATAAGGATTGATAAAGAATCCAAAGTGATATCAATGAATCTTTCATACTCGTTATATTTAAAGCCATTATCTCTCTTGCATTTTGAATGGATCTTTCACTGGCACAAATTTTGTGACATCAAGCTTTGGTCATCTGGAAAAAAAAATCAGTGTACTGAGGTATTCATATCTTTCAGTTTTTGATGTATTTAATATTAAGCACTGTTAATATCATCTCTAATTTCATCTACAAATTCTTTCGGTATTGGAAGCTGTTAAGTTCACCATGGCAGATATAAAATTTTCAAATTTTTTTCATTAAAATCTTGAAAGATAATATTGCTTATAAAAACTGTCAGTTGTTTTTCATGAATAGAGTTCACTTTATTAATTTACTTTAGAAAATTTCTACCAAATACCCAATTTTAAACAAGCATGAGTTTGCCAGTAACTCATTCCAGTAAAAACTATGTTGCATGAAAGAAGGGCTGATTCATCTCACAACTCAAACAAGTTTCACAATGGCTTTTCCAAGAGGCCACCGTCATACCTTTGTGTGCCGCGGAAGGGCTTCACGCATATTTTCCATTGTGTCACACAGGATATTAAAAAGACATGCATTCAAGGGTCAAATTTTGATAAAATTGATCATCTTTTCTGCTTCATTAAGGACATTTTTAAGTGAAACAGTCCTTTTTCCCTTTTGCCAGCTCAATATAGTGAAAAATGTGGAGTCTAGTATTAGTCTAGTTTGATATCACTGTCTTTATCCACAGTGTTGTATCATTAGTGCAAAGGTCAACAAGGCAAAAGGCAATACCGTTTTACTCTTATTCTGAAACTAGTTTTGCTCTTACCAACACTGAGAAAGGCTCTCAGGGACCCCTAGGTATCCATGGACCATACTTTGAATATCATTGTTTTATTGTATTAAATCATAAACTTAGGACTTGCATGCTATTGCAGCATAACCTATGTATCCCTGATAAACACAGATTTAAAAAATCAAGAGAACTAAGAATTTTCCTTTGATGTCTCCAATTATTGAACAAGACTCCTTCATTGCATTACTGTTTACTCCTTCTTTTATCTGCCAAGGTGTTGATAACCCCTGGCCATTTCTGCCTTTGTTTCTCCTCTGGCTGTCCACCCATGCTTTTGCTAGCCCCCTTCTTTACCAAGAATGTCCTTGCTTCAACAGCTATTGGATGAAGTGTGTGGTGAGACTGGCTAGGCATCATTCACATTAGCATAAGTGACTTCTGCTGTTGACATTAGCACTTGAATCTGAAAAATCTACAGCTATATTATATCAGGCCCTGTATCCTCAGATACTCCTAGGAACATGACAACTTTATTCCAGTTATTAAATGCATTCAGAGTCTTGGGTTTAGAGGAAAAAGAAAGCCGTAGTTTATGTACATCCTCTATTGACTGTTAAAGCTAATTCATTGACAAAACCTTGGCTTTTTAAAACAATATTTATTGAAAAAAATTGACTTTATGAGGTATTTGTGTCCCATAAATTAATGTTTAAAACAATGACTATTGAAGATTTATTATTTGCCAGGGCTAGATCTAATGTATTAAGGCAATGAAGCATCACAATATCAGATGAGGTACCAACTCCGGACACTGTTCCAAGTCACAGAGGGTGGCCAATCAATGTTGTGATTGACAGCCTACTCTTTGAATCAAGTGGTAAGTGATGGATACAGAATGAGTCTCTGCCACAATAATACTGGGAGTTGAACTCATTAACTGATATAGTCAGTCTTACAGGTAGAATCTTGTTTTTCAGAGCTGGAGAGATAGCTGACACAGTGTAGATAATACCAGCTATAGCAGCTAGGATGAGAAGGGCAACCCCCATTTAACAGCTCCTTATCCACATGTAGTAATTGTTCCTCAGTTCTAGAAAGAACAAAATTTTTCCTTTACAGTGTAACCTGTTCTTTTCAAGGGTTTACTCAAACCCAATCTCTGTTTCTTTGGATGATTCTTAAGCCTTATTTTTTTCTCATGTCATGGATGATGGTTTAAAAATTAAATCTATGAAAAATCTTAGATTAGGATGGGCTATCCTAGTGCAGACTTAAAGAACACCTAAAGAATTTGAGGAAGGCATGGGCTCGGGATTGTTAGCAGATGCTCCCAATTGAGTCACAGCCCAGAATATATTGCATAGCAAAAGTGAGGCATGTTATCATGTAATACAAACAAAAGTGGAAAAGGACCAACATAGGCAAGAGGTTGCATCCAGAAAAAGTTACCAGTTGGGAATCCCAGTAACTGGGAAATAAAGTACAGAAAGGAATTCCATTACTGAAGAGACTTGGGAGGGGAGTCAAGTCACAGGAAGGGCAAAGGGAACAAGATAGGTTTCCAGCTGCTGGAGAAAATGGACGTGTGGAGGTTACCCAAGAGCCAATCAACTGAGTGACCTCACAGAAGGACCTAGTCACAAGGAAACAGGATCCACACCACCACAGTAGTGGGAGAATGGGGCTCAGAATCCAGGCCAGGTTGCAACAATATTTATTCAATTCTTCTCTAAGATTCACAAACCAAGGGCAATTGATATTTGGTCTGGGCATAACATCAATCTCAAAACCTAGAATGACATTAAAGTCACAGATAATGAGAAGAAGCAGAAACAGTTCTAAACTTAAGTCAGCATTCATCCATCCGCACATTCTTACTAAGCACTTTCTCTGTGTTGTGCTCAGAGGATAGGTGGCACTCACGACAGGAAGTCCTTTCATCCCAACAACCAGGAAAGCTGCTTTCTGACTTCACTGCCTGGGCTGTGTGGCCTTTAGGGATCAGTTGCTTCTCCTAAGTGATGGCAGTCAAGTCAGCTGCTCTCTGAGGCCCCATGGACCGTGAACTTTCTGAAACTGTGGAATTAAGTAGAGATGTGTACCCTAGCTATGATTTTGAAATGTTTGGGATCAATTTAGATGCTAGAAGATTCTATGTGAACAGCTATCTTTATTCCTCTGCTATTAAGGTCCTTCTTCTTTGTCTCTCCTCTGATGGAAGCTTCATACTGTTTTTTTTCCTAAAAAAACATTGGTATCATATTTCAAAGTAAATGGCTATAAACGACAACTAGTCAGAAATATAGAAAGGAGTAATTGTCCTACCACTAAATCTTAAGATGAAATCGGCCAAGCAAACAACAGAAAGTTTCAAACTCTAGATTTAATTAAATGAGGACAAAATGCTATTGCCAGAAGACAAAGCTACAATTATGTGCTTTAAACAATGGCCAAATTGTAATATTCAGGTATTAAATAGAAAATCTTAATTAAAAGATTCCTACGATATTGCTCCCGGTCCTTAAGTTTATAAAGTACCCCCAAAATGCAATTTAAATTAAAAAAATGCTTAATAATGAGACAATAGCTAACAGTCAATGTCCACTTTCTATGTTCCTGGCACTGTACTATGTTCCAGGCTTTAAACACAGGGATCCATTTAATCCTCATATTAAACCTCTCAATTAAGTAAGTCTTACAAATGAGAAACAAAACAAAACAAACAAGCACATAAATTATGATACAGAGGAGCCAGCTAACCTGCTCCGGTTTACACAGCTAATAAGTTCAGGCCTGGCCCAGGGTTGCCATGGCACACCCTTGCTTGATGGGCATCCTCTGAGCTGGCTGTGTGTCCAGGAGTAGACTCCAAAGTGAGATGGCCATGCTTTGGGGATAACAACTGGGAGCCTTTGCAAAGCTGAATCCAAACATGAATTGGATTGCCATATGGCTGTTATTAACACTAATTAACATTTATAAAGCATCTTCTATATGTAAAGCTTTATACCTCAGGGTAATGTCAAAGAATGTATTGTTTGTTCACCTGTTTAAAGAAACCAAACAAACAAAAAGGTCCCAGAGACAGGGCCATTTACCCATTCTGATATTAGGAGTGATCTTGTCTAAGCATTTAATGCTCTTAACACAAGCTCTACATTCACCAGAGTCCTTTTTTGACATTTATAATAGGAAATCTGTTAGTAAATTTGCATAAGAAACAAGTAATGAATGAAGAAAATATTTGATAAATGTGAAGTATACAAGAGGGTTGGAAAAGGAAAAATTAGATACAAATAAAATGATGGTAAAGACTGTAGCAAATTTTCTGTCTGGCCAGCACATCAAAAGAAAAAAACACTTTTCATTAATGCATTATAATTTCCAAATCACTCATCTAGGTCTTCCATAAATAATTACATAATACATAAAAGTAATTTTGAAGGATGAACAACTTTGCCAACATTTTTTCAAATACCTTGAATAAAGAAATATTTCTAATATTTCCCCTACCTTTCACCAATTTTCTCTCCAGGCCACAGTTATTTCTTATTACATCCAGTTGCAACTCCAGAGGAATTAAGGTAACTTGAACCCTGAGCTGCATCCAAAAGCTTTTAGCAGAGGTTCTGGCTGTAGGAGTGATGACAAAGGAGGTTCTCATTATTTTTTCAACTAGATTAGAGTCCTCGGGAAGCCCAATGAGCAGTGCTGTCCTGCTCTAAGACATAAGGAAAAGGGCAAACATCATTCCCACCTACAATATTTTTTACACTAGGGAGACCTGGTTAAATATGGGAAGACTTGGTTTTATATGATCATCAAGTTTATTCTTGAAGAGGAAGTGAAGTGACTGACTATTCCTGATACACATTTCATCATTATCCAGAAGAATGTCTCCTTCTTGACACATCCCCTCAGAGCTGCACACATTTCACAGCCACCATCCAGTGGACAAGAGGACGAGGCAGTCCCAAAGTGAATGGACCAAGGTAATCACCCAGATATGCTGATTCCTTAGGGATGTCTTTGTCCATTGTATGAAATGACTGCATGGTAACAAAGAGGACTGGACAAAGTTTTCCAGTGCCTATTGATCCTACAGGCATATACACAGATTTTCTTAAAAGTGAGATCCAAATGTACTTTGAAAGGGATCTTGTGGGAGTGAAATGCTACTTCAGATCCCTTCAGGGGACCCTTACATTACTTCAACCCTTTTGCAGTTGCTCAGTTACATTTATGCCCATCTGTAAAACATCCTATTTCTTTTTTTTTAATATTTTATTTATTTATTTTTAGAGAGAGGGGAAGAGAGAAGGAAAGGGAGAGAAACATCAGTGTGTGGTTGCCTCTCACATGCCACCTACTGCAGATCTAGCCCAAAACCCAGGCATGTGCCCTGACTAGGGATCGAACTGGAGACCCTCTGATTCGCAGGCTGGTGCTCAAGCCACTGAGCCACACCAGCCAGGGCAAAACATCCCATTTCTTATGTTCCCAAATGAAATACTAAACAGCTGTTACCTGAAAATATGATTTTTTTCTTGTTAATCATTCCATTTTCTTGGTCTCTTTGATACACACATCACATGCTCCAACTGTAAAATGATACTTTAATACAAAATGTCAGAAACGTACATTCAAAAACAAACATAATCTTACCAAACTGCAACAAACATAACAATCCAGAGTCTCTCTTTTACCAGCTGCTGCCTAAATAATTGTCAACCTAAATAAATGTCGCAAACACCTGAAATATAGAGCCACCTGCTTAAGTGTATTTTACACTGCATATTTAATAAGTTTTTATATCACTTTCAGAAGGATTATAAAGCAGAAAGATTCTCATTTAATGCTTTTGGAAGGTATACATTGTAAGTGTAATAAAAAGGTACACAATGCATTCATACACAACATTTGTGCAACCGAAGTTGGGTCAATTTGTTTATCAAAAAACGAAAAGACAACTTTATGCATGATCCATTGTATTGGGCTCCTTAAAGCCCAATTCTCATCCCTGCCAAGATCTGATTGATCTATTAATACAGCTGAGGGAAAAAATAAAGAATAGATTAAGCAATCCAAGGCCAACTTAGTCATGCTACAGAGACATGGCCTAAAGGCCAAAAAACAAAGTTCCTTGAGAAGCTGGGCTGATTAGCTATTGCTTGCCAGCTAAATCACTGCTGTCTCTGTGATTTGGGCCGGTTTGGGTAGAAGACTGAGGGAAGGAGAGGGTGCTGCTGGGGAGAGGGACTGAAAAGGGCAGGAGCCATGCTTGGTACGTGTCAATGGTGTCTGAGCTTATATTCACGGGTATTACACTGCATGTTCTTACCTGCATGTCCTGTTATGAGATGCTTTGTCTTTCAAGTTAAGGTATTGCCCCTCCAGAAACCTTATTTGTAAAATAAAAGTACATTGCAGAAAAATGATATGTTAACAAATTTCTCAATGCCCAGTAAATGAGGAAACCGGAAAGATCTTATGTACAGGAACTTAAAGTTCTCCTTTCAACAGCGCATACTCAGAGTCTCAGATTCCTCCCTTCCTATTCATTCCTCAGCCTCCTGGAATTGGCTTTTTTCCCACTCCACTCCTGCAAACTATCTTTTTACGCCAAGTTAGATTATCTTTTATTGCTTACCTTACCAAAAGTGTCTGCTGCTTTTCAATGTGTTAATCATTTCCTTCTTCTTGAAATTTGCTTTCCTCTTAACTTGTCCCCATAATCCCTCAAGGGATCGTATACCTTCCCTTTCCCTTTCCTATATCGCCTCCTCGCCCTCCATCCATTCCAGCATTTTGTCTTTAGAACTCTTCTTCTTCTTACTTTACAAGCTGATCCTCAAAAGACCTTATCCATCAGAAAGTTCCCATATGAAACATTAAGTTAATCATCACTAGATTATACCTTCAGCACAAAACTTTTTGTGGGTCTAAAAGTTGTATACCCAATTGTCTACTAGACTGAGTCCTTATTTCTCACCTTCCAGGCCCATCCATCGCCAAGTCCTCTTGTTTTTATTACCTAAAATAGTGAACTGGCCATGCCCGAACCCTAGCCACCTGCCTCCCGCTCTTCTTTTCTCCTGTGACTGGAGAATCTCAGTCCTGTGTACGTTCGACGCTTGCTGGTGTCTCAGAAGGCTGCTGGAGTCTCTGAATTGTGTCTAGGCTTGAGCTACTCAAACCCATCCTCTTGAAACGTACAGCTTAGTAGAAGAAGCAGAGAAGAAGCAAAATATCATGCATAAATGTATTTTTGTTTTTAAGAATGCTAAATATATATGTTTTTAATGTTTATAAATAATGTCTTCAACCATAACAATAATTTTCATAAAGGGGAGCTTTTATTTTAAAGAATGGTATAAGTTAGATATACTGGTAATATAGCAAACATTGGGCAAATACTGCAAGTTATTCATGTAAATTAATAAGCACTTTGGTTTGTTGCTT
>VMDR010036993.1:0-10352 GCA_007922815.1 Macrotus californicus | reverse complement strand
AAATCTTAGACTGCATTAAGGTAGCATAGTATGTAGAAAAAGAGGAAAAGGTATTCCATTGTTCTCTAGCCAGATAATGCTCAAACTTTTTTTCTGAACCTCAATCCAAGGAAGGAAAAGGGGAGAGAGAAAGAAAGAGAGAATCATGTATGTGAAAGAGAAACATCAACCAGTTGCCTCTCATACGTTCTTGGTTGGAGACAAAACCCACAGCCTAGGTGTATGCCCTGACTGGGAATTGAATCCACAACCTTTCAGTTTGGAATGACACTCCAACCAACTGAGCCACGCTGGCCAGGACTACAGTCAGATTTTTGAAATAGGTCCTGGAGCTTACTAATGAACAGCTAGCCAAAGAACATCAGTAAAAACAATCAAAAGGGAGGGAATGTGGAAATTGTTTCATAGGGCAAAACATTTTAAAAAATACTTTGGACCAAATGGCTAGCTTCCAGAGTTTGAAAAGCTGACATGTGAAAATGTAGAAAGGTAAAACACATGGCAAGATCTGACTCAAAATGTAAAAGACCTTTTTGCCAGAAGGGACTGGCAAAAAATATTCAAAGTGATGAAAAGCAAGGACCTACGATCAGGATTACTCTACCCAGCAAAGCTATCATTGAGGCTAGAAAAACTTATGAAGAGCTTCCCAGACAAGGAAAAGCTAAAGGAGTTCATCACCACCAAACCAGTATTACAGGAAACGTTATAGTCTTCTTATTAGTATTTTTTAATAAAACAGGCAAATGAGTTATGCTGGTAGCTCTTCCTTAAAGCTACAATCAATGTGCACTGGTTTATATTTTGCGCTATGTGACTGTAATCTTTAATCTTGCCTTTGTTTCTGAATCTGTGCCTAACTCTCTTAGTCCACAAGCTGCTCCCTCTGGGGAAGACATGCATTTTCATTAAAAGAACAAATTCTTAGCCTTTGCAGCTCAACAAGTAACTGAAAAGAGAAATTTAATGAACCATCCCATACCAATATTTTCAACACTAAATGTTTAATATGAAGGTTCCTGAAATGCTATGTTTTATAGGGAGATATTCTGGGATAATTGAAGGATTGCTATTTACTACAATTATCTTTATTTTAATAGTTGCCTCTACTACTTATCACTAACCTTACCCCAGTTCTCCACTGTGGTCTCAGGGAACCTTACAAAATATACAAAAGAACAGAATATCTTTACCTTTGCTCTCTATAATTATACCATAAGGTTAAGGATGAGTAAAGTTTTCTTTAATGACTCACTTTATGAACAATGACTTGAGACAAAAAAGCTACAGGTCACCTTGTCTAGGCTAGTATTTAAAGAGCATACTTCTCAAAAAGAAATTTGTCAATATAATGATTAATTTACCAGGCTGCTTTCTCAGAACTTGAACTAAAATCTTTGCATTGCAAGCTAATCAAGTTGCCTTGTTCTATAATATTAGATATAGTAACAGTATACATGCTAGATCATTGCAGAAAAATTTTTATCTACAGCATCAATATTTTTCAAATAACATTTTTTCAGTAGCAGTTTTCTTCTTAAATATAGCAGATTTTAATGTCACTTGTATTTATGCAACTTAAAATTTTCTCACTTCTCTTCCCAATATATAGTTACTGCTGAGCTAATGATCTTTTATTTTTATCTTGCTTTTTATAATACACTGATGTTTCTTACCAAGAATTTTTGGTGCAAACCACAAAACTCAAATCAGCCATGGGAGCCCATTGCCAGTGCTGAAGTATTACTGTTCACTGTAATAAGGTCACACAATAAGGTCACTATTCAATCATAGAAATGCTTTCTGTGTACCCATTCATTTCAATATTATGTACAATAAAAGCCTCCATGGCTCTTAGATTGCAGCCCACAATCATTTTTTTTGTGTGTGTGCTTTAAAATAGTTTGGACACGTTGCTGAAAACATGAGTGTAGAATATATGAAAATTATTCTTAGACTCATTCTTTTCAATGAGTTCAGAGAGCATAATTTGGAAATTTGTTACATTTGTTTCCCCCCCTTTAGTATGCCATCCACACTGGCTGCACATTCTTTGAATTTCAGGAAAAAAATTGCTGTCTAGACACAATAAAAAAGAACACAAGGCTTACTTCAAGTAAATCATTAACTTGTGTCAGCCAACAATAAGCAGAAAATCCTTGTCCCGTCTCCATCCCGTTCCTAATAACTCACAGAATGGATCATGTGCTCCTCATGTCAAGATGACCAGTTGACTGTTCTGCCACCTTGAAAGAAGGAAAAGTATGCTTTGCCACTGATTTATCCTTACAGAACTCATTTCATTATCTATTTCTGGGCCCAGAGCTGCTGTCTCTAAAAGTGCCATCTCACTGTGCTTTGTCTCAGTTAGTGCTGGAAAAATCTTGAATAGCTTATGTACAAAACTGTTTAGAAATTTTATACCATTTTGAAACTGCTTTTTGGGAGCTGGGGCATAGTGGCCACCCCATCTGGCTGTGAGAGCTCTCTGTAATCTATGGGCTGGAAGTGCACTGATGGTTAAAAGCTTCTTTCTCTATCCAATAGCCCTCTTTTGGTGAAGTTTCTATGAGGTCTGTTAGGTGTGCATTCTGCAGCTTTTGGCTTAATATGTATTCTTCTTAACTATGGTCTCTTTGGGGGCCAACTGGGAAAAAGAGAAAACAATAGTGCAACTGTTTGGTTTCTGAGAATTGGCAAGTATCTTTTAAAAATAAAGAACCATTCCCTACAAAAAAAAAAAAAAGACAATGAACAGAAAGATTTTCTTAAATCTTTTGTTCTTTTTCATTCAAGGAATTGTGGGGGAAACAAACTTTCCTCTACTCTCAAGGTTCTTCTGGCTGGTCAAATAGACATGAGACAGATTAGCAAAAGAAAAATAACCAAATTTAATACATGCATATGTATGGGAACCCTGCATACATGAGAGAGTCAGGGGTGCCACATGTAAGAGAGGTTCAGAGATAGACAGGGAGATGGAGGTATATAAGACATCCCAAGCTAGGGATGAGGTAATGCAACTTGGGAGCTTCAGAAGGTCCTAGAAGGATGGTAAGAAGAACAGACATTTAGTAAATAGAAGTTTGCCCTGACCTATAGATAGTAGTTAAAGTGAGGGGCAGTTTCTCTTGAGCCTGAAGCTAAAACTGCCCTTGGCTCAAAGTGTTAGTGTAAAACAATCAGCTGGACTGCCAGTGGAGTCTGATCTTTGGCCAAGATGGTGTCAGGAAGAGGTTCTTACACTGAGCCTGAGGAAAACTAGGCAGATGAATGGATAAGGCCTCTAGAGTGCCAAAAGCTAGGAAGATAATTGGATTAGGAAAAAAAGCCCTCCCCTCCCTATCCCGGAAAGAACTACAGGCTTGAACAGGAAGACGAGATGGAGCCGACCTTTCTCCCAGGTTTTGCAGCACCTGAATAAACTTTTTGCCTTTTGCACCAGCACCTGCCTCACAAGCGTGGCTTTTGTGGTGGTAGGCAGCCTAGTTTCTGTTTTTGTCTGATAACAAAAGGAATTTACCAGCCACTGAGGCACATCTTGGGGTGGCTTGTTCTGAATACCGAGAGAATCTAGGATCTAAGGACCATATTTATTTTACATTCTTTCCTCTCTCTTTTTCATTCTGTCAGTAAGATTTTTAAAGAGAAACTATCAAAAAATGTAGAGCTTGGCTGGACTAGTCTCACATTGATATATTCTCATTGAATAAATTTATGTCCAATATATAGTGTAAATTTTGCTGAACAAATCTAGAAGAAATAGATGCCACCTGTTTCTCCAACCCATATGTAGAAAGTCTAAGTCCAGACATTTGTTAATTGCATTAATTTTTTAAAAGAGAAAGAGCTTGGAGGATTGTGTACGACTCCTTCTGTTATAGAGACAGAAACCAAGGATAGCTCAAAGGAGAATCTTCCAGGATCATTCAGTCAGCATTCCCTGGACTCTACTGATCCCTCATAGACTGCTTTCTTAAAAAAACAAAACAAAACAAAAAAACTGAATAGACCTAAAAGACGTTTGTCTTGGAATTGAAAGAGCACCTAAATTCATGGTAAGTTTATATGGAAGAAAACCTATTACTTTTAATACATGTGTATATAAATAATGTTCCCAGTAGGGACTCCTTTAAAAGCAAAGCACTTACCCTTTTGGTCTCCGCGGCCACCAAGGCTCCCAGAAAAAGGCTTGCGGCAAAGGTGTGTACAAAAAAAAAGAAGCAGATTTTGAAGTTCACCCTTGACTGCTCCCACCCTGTAGATGGGATCATGGATGCTGCCAGTTTCGAGCATTTCCTTCAGGAGAGACTCTAAAAGTAAACAGAAAAGCTGGGAACTTGGTGGATGGATTGCAACTATTGAAAGAAGCAAGAATAAGATCACTTTAATTGCTGAGGTGCCTTTTTCCAAAAAGTAGTTGAAATACCTCACCAAAAAATATTTAAAGAACAGTAATCTATGTGACTGGTTGTGAGTAGCTGCTAACAGCAAAGAGAGTAATGAATTGCATTACTTCCAGATAAACCAGGGCGATGAAGAGGAAGATGATGATTAAAACTCATGTATCTGACACATTTTGTATGAGTTCTTGAATAAAACCTAGGACCTAAATAAATAAATAAATAAACAAACAAACAAACAAATAGACAGATTAAAGCAAAACACTTAAAGTTCAGGTCTCCATCCATCCCCTCTGGCAACAGTAAGGGAGCACGAGCAATCTCTGCTGTGGTTAGCCGTGACAGAAGACACAGAAGCATTCCTCATAGCTTCTCTGAAGGAATTTTTAAATCCTCATGCAAATTCCTTAAGCCGAATTACTAATACTAATTTTGTGATGCTCTATTGGTTTTACTTGTTTGTTAATACAATAACATTTAAATCCTACTGTCTTAAATCTAGATATACCAAGAGAGATTTCTATCTCCATGTGCAACAGATTACTCTCATATTCCTCTTACAGGCAATACAATAATTAAGGCAGAAAGGCATTTGACTACACATTGGCTGCTGGGAAAGACAATTTAAGAAACTTCATCTTTTTGTGTTAAAATCACTACATCTTGCCCTGGCTGATGTGGCTCAGTGGACTGAGTGCCAGACTGCTGGTTCAATTGCCAATCAGGGCACATGCCTGGGTTGCTGGCCAGGTCCCCAGTAGGGGGCACACAAGAGGTCAGCACACATTGATGTTTCTCTCCCTCTCTTTCTTTCTCCTTTCTCTAAAAATAAATAACTAAAATTTTTAAAAATTCTAAAAATTTAATTATTATATCTTGATATTAGAAAGCCTAGAATTTAGTAGTAAATTGGTTGCTTAGTGTTAGCTCTGGTATACTAAACTCTGGACAGTTTTCTATTTTTTTTCTTTACTGTAATGTTTTTGTTTTGTTAACATCAAATATTTTGTGGCCCAGAATCTTCATGGGTAACCTTTCTTCAACATGCACACACACTTTATATGCCACATGCCTACAAATGCTTCAGATTTAACATCTAAAGGTCAGTCTCCCAAAGGGAAGAGACAAAGGCATATCCTCATGAATATGAGTATTTAGCAGAGACTAGCCCACCCCACCATGAAATTTCTTTGAGTTGTCATGTCTTAAAAACTTTTATTTTATTTTTAAATTACCATAAATTTTTTGTTTGACTACATAATGTCCCTGTTTTAATATAAATATTATGTCTGAAAGAACTAAGTGACCAAAACTGGTATTCCAAGAAGATATGTGTCCTGTGACTTCATATACACAGTGATATGTGTAGGTCATGGGCACCCAGTTTGAGAGTCTAGAAGTATAAAATGTACATGTTAGCAAAACTGAGTTGAGATTTAATATAATCTGCATAATTGTCAATCCAGGCATCCAGATAATTTAGACTAAGTTTGCTTGTGGCATGAAAATTCAGTGGGAAAATAGCCTTAGGTTTTCCAAAAGACAAGGAGCAGATGGAGTTTAGGGGAGGTGGGTGACTGAATACTAGGGGATTCATTACTCATTTGTTTATTCATTCCCCTCTGAGCTCAACTCATCAAAATAGGTTAACTAGCTAAAAACACAAAGATGGATAAATTACAGTTCCTAACCAAAGAAGTTCTTCTACACTGGAAATTATAAATCAAAGTGAAAAGTGAAAGAGAGGAGAGACATACTAAAAGCTCTGGAATTGAGGAAGTGATGGGAACTAAGGTGGTGGCAGTGGCACAGAAAGAAAATGCTGACAATTTTAGCTCTTCCATCATCTCAAGAGATGTAAGAATTGTTATAAATTTCAGAAGACGTGCGTGCTCAGAGGCTCAGAGAGAAATGTGAAGAATGCAAGTTCATTACTTTCTCTGATCTGAGACCTCAGTGTGCAAAGGTAATGTCTGGTTTATTTCAACAAGATCAGTTCCAAGGCCATCCTCATGAATAACTAATTTATTTCAATAGGATAAGGACTGTTTTGCTGCTTTTAAAGGCTCCTCTTAATTTTATCAAATTGTTTCTCCCGAAGACATGGTCAAGTCACATAGGACTTGCTCCAAGGAGGAGGGTTTCAGTTACAGATTGGGTAAAGGGACATGACCTGAGTGGCTGAGTTAGAAGTCCCTTCAAGATTTACATGATGGATGTTGAGAATAAGAAGTATTCAAGAAAAACACCCTATGTTGCTGTTTTTAAGAAGCAAGTCTGTGTCTAAGGTGACAGAAAACACAGGGAGAGCAGTAGAATTTTTTGTGGGTATTAGGAACAGAATTTGAAAGGTTCAGATTTGGACAAGTTGGATTTTCAATGCCTTGCAAACCAGCAAAATGGATGTGTAAAACCATGAGAGGAACCAGCCTTTCTGTGAATGGAGAAAAAGTAGGGCCAACAAAGAAGACTTAAGAAAAATATCCTGGCAGGTTGACTGGGGATTGGGTTTATCTTAACATGTAGTCCAATGATGGGACTTGGAATACACAGCTGACCAGTTAGGACCTGGGTCTAGCCCTGTCCACTATGGTGCTTCCCTTTAACAGGCCAATCACCCAAGGAGGGGGAGGTTTCCCTATTCCAATGTTCTTATTTGCAATAAAGTTCCTCTCCAACCTATGGGTGCAGAGAAGGGTGAGGGGTTCGTTTCTGGTATTCTGTCTCACGTATGTCCCCAGACTCCAATCTTCAAAGCATTTGAAAAGGTTTGCAATAAAGTCAATCCCTTCATTCCTCTTTAAAAAAAGAAAACAGAAAAAAAAAATGGCCTGATAATTAAGAGAAATATCACAAGTGAATTTTCTACAAAACAATTAAAGAAGGTGTTTTGTAGAAAGAGGAAGTGATAAAAGGTGTCAAATTCCTTTGAAGAATCAAGCAAGTCAAGCTCTGATCTAAGGTTGTGATTGTCATTTGTGGTCTTGATGAAGCAGTTTCAGGGCAGTGGTAGATTAAGAAGCTGATTGTGGGCCTGTGAGAAACCAGCAGGAGGCTAGAAAGCAGAGATAAAAACTATGAATAATTTGCTAAACATTTGCATTGTAAAAAGCAAGAAAAAGGTCAGTAGCTAAAAAGAGAATGAAATCCAGGAAGGAGGGCTGTTTGGTATTCTTGTCTTCTTCCTGTTTGTTTTCCTTTCTCTGCCTTGCCTTTTTTTTTTTTTTTAAAAATTTTACTCACTTGAATCCAGTGATTAAGAATGATGGAGGAAAATGAGAGAGATTACAGACTGAAAGGAAGGTAGGGTAATTCTCAGGTCCAGTGCCCAGACTGGGAATGCCTCAGAGAGGAAGAGGCAGATCTTATTATTATAATTGGAGGGATGAGGTGGAGGAATAAACAATAAAGGGGAAATTGCTCTGCTGGGTGTATACCCAGATGGTGCAGGGGAGGTCCTTCTTCTATGAGGCCTACATAATGGAAACTAAGATGGCAACCATAAAGGGGAGGTGTCTAGCCTGTGAAAATGATCAGGTTGGATAAGAGACACAACCCCAAAAGATCTAGAAAAAGGATTGGTTAGGGGTAAGGTACAGCAGAAGCCTGGAAAGACCCAGGAAAGAGATTAGTTATTTTAAAAGAAAGCCTGAAAATAATACAATCAAAGCTTAACAAAGGTTTGTTCCTCGGCTCTTGAGTATGCTCTCTCTCCGTAGCTGTTGCTTACTCTAAGCGTGGCAGCACAGTGCTGGCCAGAGTGCAGCTTGTAGCAGAAACTATGCTGGACTACCAGAGCCCAGGGTGATGGCATTACAGTTCTGGATCTTGACCCTTCTGGTGGGCACTTATGCAAGTGGCCCAGGACTTCTTCCACAGTGCAATGGAGCTGAGCCATCTGGTTTGTGGATGAGACACCGGGCAACTGGGGACATCTGGGAACAGTCTTTTGTTTTTGCTGCAAGAAATCTTGCCACTACACCTCATCACCTCTGCATGGCTCCCTGAAATGCTTTTCTCATTACTCTGCGGAAGAACCCTATTTCCACTCGCAACAAAGGCAAGATCAGGTCACAGAGGTCAAGAAGATAGTCCAACCATCAAATTGGGTGAATAGACAAGACCTGAATGGCCAATTTTCAGAGCACACACAGAGTTCAATAAAGGGAACCAGTTCTTAGAACTAGTTTGGTCACAGTTATGATTATTTATTTAATTTGTTGTACACAGAGACCAAAAAGCTAGGTGAACTTGATTTGACTTATTGGTCAAGTTTTTCTAAATTCCTACTACTTATGGGAAATTGCTCTAAGAGGTTGAGTAGAATTCACAGATAGGAATTAAATGGCCTTAACTGTGCGGATTGAAGGGTTGCAGAGTCAGGCAGATTATAAAATAAGGCTTTGTAATCTTAGAAGGTCTCCCTCCCCACCCTGTATTCCCTAATCATACACTCAGCATTTGTGTGGTATCACCAAAATGACGGGTGCCGTAACTGCTACATGGGAATTGCGAGGACATGCTGTGATCACGAGCAAATGTATCATAATGTGATGAAAAAGAGGAGCAGAGAAGAATGACAATAGAGCCAGAGTGAAAGAGAGGTCAGAAGTTGAAGAAATTTCAAAGGAAATTTCATATGTGAATAAAAACAAAGTGAAAGGGCAGAAGAATGCAGTGGAAGGAACCAAAGTTTCACTGCCCTAAAGCTGCCCTTTTTGGGGGATATTGAATTTAAGCTGTTTATTAAGAGGTAAGACTCAGAAAATACCTCTGACCATCAGGGCTTTCCTGGCCAAGAGATTCAGACAGAAAAGTCTACTTTATGAAGGAGGTTTTAAGATGTTCATCTTAGTCTAATTTGAATTAATAATGATAAACAAAAGGGGTCAGGCAAGGTCCTGTCAGCTGGATACTCCATGTGTCCCACTCTTTCTGAGCTTCCAGGTAAGGTTTGTCCTGCCTTGTATGTGTGTCTTCCTCAACTACTTGTAAGTCACCCATTCTGACTTCTGAAATCTAGTACCCTGTCCCTTTCTCCTTTCTCTTCTGTCCTGAAATGTTATATATATATATATACACACTCACACACACACACAGACACACACCCCCCCAATGTTGCCTGTCTTTGCAATTTTCATGTCTGTGTGAATTCCCCAGGCACATTCATTAAAAAAAATTTATTTTCTCTTGTTAATCTGTCTCTGTTAATTTGATTAGGAACGCAGCTACAAGAATTTAGAAGGTGGGAGTAAAACTATTAATATTTGTTTTCAGCCCCCATATCAGAAGCATTAGTAGCCCTTTTTACTTTTCTTCAAACATAGTTTAATATAGATATGTAGATTATAATGTAAAAATATGAAGAAAGGAACACATTTTAGGGGTAGACGAAGAAAAGAGGCATAAACAGTGGATTTGAGCATAGCATTCAGCAGGAAGCAATCCCAGAACCTGCCAGAGGATGCACGGAAGTGCAGCCACGTGAGTATCTGGGAAACCAGCAGGTCTCTACTGAAGGAGTAGGTGAGCAACAACAGTTACAGTCTGGACTCAAGAATTTTGGTTCATAAACACTGTCTGCACTGCTGTTGCTCTGAAAATATGTTTTCAAAGATTGCTTCAACTAGTATTTATCGTAACTATTCAATAAAAGAGAAAGAATGATAGGCAATTTAAGAATAAGAAAAATTATGCACTTCTTAATGTTATTGGTACAATGACTAATAATGCTGAAAAATCAAAGCTTTACATATACGTACTATTACATGCATTAAATGCCTTTTGAGCTTTTGATGCCTTTATTATAAAAGTAATGAAAATGCTATCTGACACATGAATATGGTTTTATCTCCTATATTTTCTTAAACAGCCTTGGAAAGGGTGCTGCTTGTACAATCCAAAAATTTTCAAACTTCATTGCCTCAAATTGTATCTGGTTTAACCCAG